>QEPC01007237.1:5209702-5237752 GCA_003113815.1 Sphenodon punctatus
CAAGCCTGTCGGGAGATGCTGAGCTCAATGCTGGTGGGTCTGCATCCAGACATAGGTGAGGTTTTTGCAGAATAAAAGGGTTGGGAAGGGGTCCCAGGGCAAGCCCTGTCTCAAATGGTCTACTACTACTTATTACTAGGTGTATACAATGCTTTACAGTAACAGATTTTTGAAAACCGGTGTGTGTATAATCTAAGAGGGACAAGGATGAGGACACACAGGGAAAGAAGAACGCACACACTCCCATTTTATAGATTTGGAACAGAGGCTGAGACTTGCCCAAGGCCACCTGATAAGGTTATTAGTTAGGAACAGGGGAGTCTATGGTGATGGGCCTGGCCGGGGGGCCCACAGTCCATTTCTTGTCCCTGGGCCCATTCCAACCTAGCTACGCCCCTGACTCTAGTTTGTCAGGCCTTGCCTGCCTACCCAGGTGAGTCCCCCAACACCTTCAGCGACCTCTGCTCACCCCCTGGTTCCCCTGCTCTATCCTGGCGATGCCTGCCTCCTGCTCTCCCCACTTCCTCTGCTTGCCCCCACCTGCCCTGCTCCCTTCCCCAGTTTACCTTGGTGGCTTCATGCCCCGACAGCCTCCACCCTCCTTGCCCCAGAAATGCTGGCAACCACCACCTCTCCCCACTAGCCAAGCTTCTCCACTTCCGCTGCCCCAATGACACTGGCTTCCCCCCCCGCCCCCCAATCTAATCGCTGTCACTGACCCCCTCCCAGGGGCAGGGCCCATTCCAACCTAGCTACCCCTCTTCTGTTGCAGATGGCTGCAATTGTCCCAGATACAAATATGGAGACTTTAGATTTTTCCTTTTAAACAACAGAAGGGAAATTCCCCTCTGTAGTAAAGCCAGTTCTCAGTCAGTCTCCCACACAAAACAGTGTCAGAAGAGGGCCTGGTACATTAGAGCCTGTGGCTTTCAATCAGACCCTGTACCATCATTTACTGAAAGCAGATTTTATTAGAAGTAACCAATCAGAATCCAGTACAGTGACCTCCTACACCATTCTTTATTTGACTGACACAGACAGTAAGTTTGTCCTGTTATCCCTCCTCCCATCCCTCTCTACCAAACACCCATACCCAAACCCCCCCTGGCAGCAGCACAAAAAGACTGCGAGCATGGCTTGGGGAGATGTTACTCTCTGAACCTGAGCTGCTTAGTGCAGCAAAGACGCAGTTGGGCCAGGCATGAGTGATGTCAAACCTCCATGATGCTTTTGTGATACAATCAGTTAAACCATGCACATGGCACCTGGCTCCCGGGCCAGCTAGCAAGAGGTGGAGAAAAGTCAGTGATGGCTGAAGCTGGCAACAAATGCCCTGTGTAATGCTGCTGACCCTGGAGCCTGTTTCCAAGACCACGGCATGTGAGATTGTGCGTGCTGGCAGCTGTGTACCAGTTTCAGAGTTGCTGCTCATTCAGTTCAAGAGCTAAATGGAGCCTAGTCCTTGGGGTATATGCTATACAGGCCAGATTCTGAATTGTCCCATTCCACTGAGCTCAGTGATTGCAAGACCACTGCATCAGACTTGAAAACCCAATCCTTAGTGTTTGATACCTGCTGCTCACACAGTAGTGCTAACCCTTTGTCCTTTGGCACCACGCGATTCCTCCCCTTCTGCCTCAGGCTGAGAGCAATACCATTCCTTCTGGAGGGAGGGGAGTTCAAACACCTCTTCAAAGAACTGCCCCAGACATAAAGGGCTGAAGCCCTGCAGAGCTTCTCTCAAATATCTAGTACAAAGAAAACACAAGCCCCTTCCTCTCATTTGCCGCCCACCAACAAACCCTGCCCAGCCAGGACTGAGGTACACAGGAAGGCCATATGTTGCCTGAAGTTCTATTGTCTCTCCATCCCCACTGTCACCAATTGGCTCCGCTTCCAATTCCCAAGGGCAACAGGCTCATCTGGCACTCCAGTTGGAAGGGAGACAGTGGGAGCTGCTGGAGCCCCTGCTCCATTACAAAAGCTTTTCCCACTTGCTGCCCATGACACAGGACACACAGTAGGGGATGAGGGCGGCTGCTGCCAGGGGCACAGCTGCGCTCTTGCAGAAGGAGAGGAGGTAGAAGAGTAGCTCGACACCGGCAGGAGGCTTGAAGGAATCAAAGAGGTGCAGAACAAGCAGCGAGGTGGCGATGCAGCCCAGGCGGAAGGGCAACCGCTGGCCTGGCTTCCCTTTGCAGCTCTCCACATACATGGGGGAGTTGAGGGCCAGGCCCAGCCCAAAGAGGATGCCCAAGTTGCGCAGGAGGCCGGCGAAGGGTGTGGTGTCAATGTGGACCCACTCCGGCTGATCACACCACTTCTTGGCCTTCTCCAGGGTCCACAAGAGGTCGACACCCAATGCCTTGAGCAGCAGGTAGAAGCCCAGGGCGAAGCCAAAGAGGAAGAAGGTGGTACCCAGGTATCTCCGCAGGCTGGCGCTGTAGATGGAGTGGATGTGCTGGAAGCATTCAGCCACCAGAATTCCTGAAGAGTGGGGAGAAGGGTGTAGCGGTTACAACAACAGCCTGGGAGTCAAGAGACATAGGTTCAAGTCCCCATCCGCTACTGACTCCCTGTGTGTCTTTGGCAAGTTCCCAAGGGAGGAAATAATCCAGCCCTGCCTCACAGAAGGCTGGGAGGAGATGTGCACGTTAAAGGATAGTGGCATGCCCAGATACTAGGATAAAGGCTGTAAAAACAGAAGGGAAAGGAGAAGATATATCCCCTCCCCCAGGCTGGGGTGCAGGACTCAGCCCCCATAGCAATGGAAGTTCCACTGTCTCCCTAATGTCTCCCACCCAATCGGGTTGAATTTAAGGCGTGCCCGCCCCTCTGCTCCTCACCATCATTTGAACTTCCTGGAAGCTGGGCAAGAGGGTAGAAGTCCTGCCACTGGATGGTGGGGGAGCAAAAGGCAGGCTTTGGGGTGGGATGAAGCGGAGGAACTGCCCTCACACCTTGGACTGGCGCTGTGGCTTTAGTGTTGGGGCCAGGTGAGTACTGGAGATGGAGAGTGAAGATCAGGTGCCAGCAAAGGGGACAGTGGACATAACAGACCCTAGCTGAGGTCCACTCTGTTTGCAGGAAATGCCCCTTATTGACAGTGAGGTGGGGGGGGGGGGAGGGTTAGTGCTCCCAGCACCCCAGCAACCCATAGTGGGCTGGTTTGCAGTGAGAGAAGGAGGTTCCTTCACATGAGTTGACAAGACTCTCGAGGAGCCTGTGGGAAGAGACAGGAACCAGCCCAGCCCAAGCCCTTCCTAGGGCAGACTGCCCCAGTGTGGCCACTGAGGCTGGGAGCCTGGGATGAATGATCCTCAGGGCGCATCTCTTATGCTGCGTTAGGTTCTTCCCTGCCTGGCCTTGCCTCTTCAAACCACACTGCTTCCCTCAGCTCTCTCTGTGCAAACTGGCTGCTTAGTAGGCGACACCAGAGGGCGCTTTGCTTCCACCAGAGCAAGGCACAGGCAGTATCATTTTAACCCCACGCCTCCCTGGCTCCGACAGCCTCTCGTTTGCCACTCGCAGCGATACTCCACCCACCAACCCCAACCTGCCACTCCCTCCCCTTGACAGCAGCTGGGACTCACTCACCAGACACAACGCCCAGGACAACTTGGTGAGGGAAGTGAGCCGCAAGGAAGATCCTGGACAGATACACGCAGACCTGGACCCCCCAGAACGTCGCCCAGAGAGCGCCATGCAGGCACCTGCAACAGAGACACAGGGGAGTGAATGAGTGGGAGCAGGTGCCAAAATGATCCCTCCAGCAAGGGCATATGAAGGGAATATCCCCAGGGCACAAACAGCGGTGTTGCCACCCAAGGGCTGAGCCACCAGGTCCCTGTCCCACTGCATTGTGCCAACTCAATGAGTTACAGTGGCATCCCACACCATCTACCATCTGAGGTGGCAGAGCTGAGTAGTAGAAGGGGAACCACCAGCCTAACACTTTCAAAGTAAATCAGATTACAAAATCTCAAGATCGGTTTATGAATCATTAGATTTTTTAAAGTTTTTTTTTTTTCTTTTTTTAAAGCAAACCTAAATGCTATGTTTTGCTCATCACCAACTGGCTTTGTAGCTATTTGGGGAGCATTTCACAGGCTTCCTCTCTGATCCCAGAAACAGCATGAGATTCATGGTTCCATGAAATTAGTAAAGTCCACTGTGCACATTGGCACCCACAACCTATCAACTGGGACCCACAGGTGACAGATCCCTTTGGATGACCAAGCAGAGAACACATGCAGTGGCTGGGCCTGTAGGTGCCAACCTGCACTGACTTCACCTTTTCCTTCCCCCACAGCCGACACTGACAGCCCTGTCACTCTGAGATCAGTCTGGAGTTTCTCTTTGGTTCCAGTTTTACACCCCACCAGCCTTACTGCCCAGAATTGCTCCCCTCACCTGCATGCCCCAAGCTGAAATGGCTCTCTGACTTTTCTGATCAAGAATACTGGCTCATCAGGAAAGAAGGTTTTTTTTATGAAAGCAAAACATTTTGAGAAGTTTCCTCCTAAAAGAGGGATGGGAATCTTTTCCCTCCCAGGGCCATTTTGAAAATTAGTACAAGTTCCAAGGACCACAGAAAAGTTGGGAGTGGAGTGTGGGACCTTAAAGGGTGCACTCAAGGAGAGGAGGCTTGAGATACTGGATCTGTGCCATGGATTTGTTCCCTATCTTTGTGTGCATCCCTTCATCTCTGCTCCCCTCCCCTGAGCTCAGTCTTTCAGCACTTGGAGGTAGGAACTAGATCCAGGGGCCAGATCCAGCATCTGTAAAGGGGATAAATAAAATCTAACCACAGGTTGCACCCCTGCCTGAAAACATATAGGTGTCTTTAAAAAAAAAGAAAAAGTTTTTTTGTACCTTTGAGGTTTGGTTTTTCAGTTTTGTCACCAAAAAAACCCTAAAGTTCAAGTTATTGAAAGCTGGAAATTCATGCAAACCTGAAAACATACTGACCACCCCCCCACCCCCCCAACTGCAAATTGAACAAAACCTCAAATGGTTAAAGAAACCTTTTTTCTTTATGCTTTTGAGAACTGTTCATAAGTTTGGGGACTGCTCAGCAATTCCTTTTTGGTCCTGGGCTGTTTAGGGAATTCTTCCCAAGAGGAAAAGGCTGCTCTTTGGAGCTGCAGTCTCCACTCCTCATGAGGACAGATAATCTTACCGCTTCTGGAAGGAGGACAGGAGAGTTTGCTGCAGGATTGTCAGCAAAGCCATCACCATCACGTAGTAAACACCAGCTGAGCCCATGGCGTGACCAGAGGGGCTTCCTGCAAGGGAATCGAAATCACCATAAGGGGGGAGGGGGGGAGAGAGAAAGAATTGCTCCATTGAGCTCCTTTCTGCTTGAACAAACAGATTAGGGTCTCTAAGGGCCTGTCCGAACAGATGACTCCCAAGGATGATATTTATGGGGCCTTTCTGGGATCTTTAAATATTTAGACACTGTTCCCTTTTAAAGAATCTCTGGCTGCATCTGGTACCGTAAATGCCGGCTTAAGTATCTTTTGTCCATTCTACGAAAAGCCAGGTTGCCAAAACATGCCATTGTATCAGCAATCAGACAGACAAACTTCCTGTAGCCTAGCAGCTTAGTCAGGAACCAGGCTGTGTCTGTTGGGGGAAGAGAACAAAATACTGGGGTTCTTTCCCCCCATATTTTGGGCATGTCTTTTGCTTTCTTTGACCATGAAACCCCCTAATGACTGGGCCAAAAATCCAGGCTGCCTCATCTTCCTTGGAACCAAGCAATCTCCAGCAAAGGGAAGATTTAAAGCAAGGGTTGGGAAACCTCAGACCGGGGGCCAAATCTGGCCTGCAACTATGGGTGTTTTTAAACAAGATGCTACCATGCATGGCCACCCATTAACCACGCATCCAGCTGCTCATTTGAAGGTGGTGTAGGGGGATGCGCGCTCCCGTGACCCACTCATGGCCACCCTTTTGGCACTGCCAAACAATCTGGAGCAAGCAATAAAAAGTGTGTGGGGACAAATGCATCCCCTGCCCGTATGAACCAGGGTGCCCACCCATGCCAGCAGACAGGTCTGCTGCCAGCCCCCTTCCCGGTCCCACCCACAGCCCTGCCAGGAGCTCTCTGGGGAGGTCTTCAATGACACATGCACAAAATACAGCATCATGGTGGCTCAAAGCACAAGAAACCCCCCTCGCAACACATGAGAGAAGAGCTAATGTCAGGGAGTACTGTACAGCAGCTTCCTGCATGTCCCCCTCCCTTTCCTGTATGCACCTCCATTGTAGTCTGGGCCTGTCAGCAGCTCCTGGGCAGGAAAGGTTACTGGCTGCTGCGGCTTCATATTTCCATGGTGTCCGTGGCTGTGAGTCATGGCAGAGGGCGAGCAGTTGGGTGGGGCTTGGGTTGGGGGTATTGCCGGGAGAGAGGGAAGGGGAAACAACTGCCCATATGGAGTTGTTTTGCAGGGCTGGTTCATGCTGGCGGGACTGCGTAGAGGCTGCCTGTATGAGTGTGGCCGGTGGTCACCCCAAGAGCCGCCCATTAGAATCCCTCCCCACTCACTCCACGTGCATGGGTGCTCCGCAGTTGTGCCACTCAGCAGCTATAGTCTCCCCCCCAAGCCTTGCTCATTTAAAAACACCCTAGTTTTTAGTTGCCTCCTTTCCAGTTTCTGGATCTGGCCCAAGAATCCATTCCCTATATCCTCAAGCACGGAAAGAGTGAGCTCATGGAAAGGCAGCAGAGATGAGGTCACACCCTCAAAGGTACATCCATGGCACAGAGTCATGATCTGATCATTTGAAAGAATCCCCCTTTCTCCAATTCCTATACAACCTGTGGAGCTAATACTCATTTTCTGAGTAGCCCATAGGAGGGGAAAGGTTCCCCACCCCTGATTTAAGGGGAGGAAGAAGGTGAATTGGAGGGAAGGAGGGCAAGGACACAGGCAGAATTATGCTCCGTGGAGCAGGGGTTGGGAGAGCTATCCTCTGACCATACCCCTTTCCGAGCACCAGGACATAATGGAACTTGGAAAAGAAACGTGACCATGTCAGAAAGGGGTGGGGCAAAAAGGTCCCTGCACTGATGTAACCACGCCCTCTTCTGATCATCATAACATCACAACTATAGGGAGAGGCAGGAGTCAGGGGGTTTGCAACTACAGCTCCTTATACGCACTCCCCTCCTGCCGCCCATTATTGAGGATGATCATTTGTATTGTTTGCTCTTGGAATCCCCAAATCCTCGCTGAGGTCACAGGGAGCCCAATAACTCCAGCTGGGAAAGCCCTCGTGACAGGTCTATAGCTAGATTCGGACAGAAGGGAGTGCTAAAAAGGTTCCAAAAGGGAGTCAATATTCCACACATACCATGCTACAACAATAATGCAACAGGGATTTTGCAATCTCACTAAAAATAGAAATGCCTTTAAAAAATTTGAAGCCAGACACAATGGGCACCTTTAGACACAACAGAAATGGATCTCTGGATGTGTGTTGACGCCACTGTTTAGCCACGCATAAGTCCCCATGTTTATTGTGTTGCAGTACTTACACATTTACATCTACTGGTGCTTACTTAAACACTGGATGTCAGCACAGACACACAACCCTCCCAGGGCCCAAGCATAATTTCTTTGGGCCCAGTACAAATTTGTAACACAGGCCCCCTCCCACACACCACGATCCCATCCCATTACATAAGTTTTCATAAATATCCTCAAGCATCATGTTCTACAATTTAGTCTCAATTTTTTTCCCTCATGGTGGTTGCAGCCTGGGCCAGACCCCTCTGGATCTCCAGGTAAAGTGTGCCCTCCCCCTCCCCCCCACCATGCTTGGGCCATGAACCCTCCACAGCTTCCCCGAATGATATCCCATCATGCGCTGCTCCCTCCCCTCGCTATACAGCGCTGTCACTTTTAAATCCCCTCCCCTCAGTAATGGTGAATGTTCTACAAAAAGAGACGGTTACTTCCTTGTAACCAAGGTTCTTCAAGATGGCTCTGTAGTGTCCATACAGTCTCACAAAAGAGAGTTCCTGGATCCATGTGAAAGATGCATAGAAAGAGCACATTGACAGGGGAAAGGGTGACGAAATTATAGGGAGTGGTGGAACTCTAAATGAGTGCACACAGGGACAGGGTCATGCGGAATGAAGCCGTGTCTGAGGGGCCACGGCCAGGTGTCCGCACTGGGACTGTGGAAGCGAGGAGGAGGTTGAGGGCGGGTACTGCTTCCCAGCTTCTCGTGACTGGGGAGGGGAAGCGAACACAGCTCACATTGCTGAGTGGAGACGGAAGGTTGGCCAGTAGCAGAAACCACGCTCCTTTCTCTCCCTCGCAGACCTGGTGAGGGAGATGGTTGCTGGCCCCCAGCTTAGGAGCAAGAGAAAAGCAGCTTCAGTTTTGCAGGAAGTTGCAAGACAAACCACTCTGTGTGTTGAACTCGATGATTGTTCACCAGAAGTAACGGCAGACACGCTAACACATACTTACACGTCACTTTAAGCACGTGTGCGTCCCGGACACAGTAATGAGGCACCCGAGACACAGGCGCCAGAGGGCCACTGGTCTGCCCCGTTTGCCTCCCATTAACTTCTCCTTGGTTGCACGGATGTCTCGGGTGTCTAATTACGGTGTCTGGGACTGTATTGGTGCCTTATGCAGCCCTGCAACATGCATAAAAATGTTAAAGTGGTGTTAAAGCAGTGTTAAAGTGGAGTTAGCACGATGTCTGTTTTCACACAGTGGGAGGCTAACGGAGGGCAGACCAGTGGCCAAAAATAGCGACAGTGCTTAGAAACAATGCACAGTCACGTGGCTAGCCTCTTAAACACCCAATCACCGTTGTGTCTAAAGGCGCCCAATATGAGGCAATGGTGCTTCAGTGTATGCCACCTGCCTGCTCTGCTTCAGCAGAAGTGTACGCAGCAAAAGTGGGTGTTAATTGCCTCATGGGGCTCAGATACGGGCCGCCAGTAAATCTGCAGTCCATTGGCTCCATACTAAAGCATGTCCCGTACAGCTCAGGAGCAGCCCTGTGTGTAAACTCTTTGGGTCAAACTCCTTAGTCCTAGAGAACATAAGAGTTGCTTTTTAGCAGAAACTGGCGAGGGATGAAGAGAGGGCAAGCCCCGCCCCCAGTTCCCCTTGGCAATGGGGGAGGAGGGCTAAAAGGTTCAGAGGGGGAGCAAATGTTCCATACATGTTGTGCTACAATAATGCATGAGGGCAGATCCATCCTGATCTCTGTTGTCAACAGCCTTGGGGCTTTGATCCCTGCCTGATTATATGTTGCTGGGAAATAGATCCCAGACTGGCCCCCAGTTCAGACTATGCAGACCAATTCTATCCAAACGGACATCTTCACACAGTGGGAGATAAGCCTGTGGAACTCACTGCCACCAGTATGGGGTGAGGTGGGGTTGCCACCTTCAGTTGTTTTTTACCTAACACTTCCATTTTGGCCTATGGGAGTGTCAGGTAAAAAAACACCACAGGTGGCAACCCTAGGTGAGGCCAAGTTGGGGAAGACTCAAAGAGGGAGTTGGATCTCTGTGTGTGTGTGACTGAGATCCCCAGAGCAGAAAAAGCAATGAAGGAAGGAGATAAATCCTGCTGCTTCAGGGAAAAGCTGATTTCTAAGCTCACCTGGGCCAGTTTCGCAGGTGACGGGGAACTGCTGGATCATGGGAATGGAGCCATTGCCATAGTAACTGGTCTCATGCACCCACCAATAGGGCCTCTGCCCAAAGAGGATCCTGCAATGAAATAGAACATGGTCACATGGTTTGTTAACGTGGAATAAAAACATGGGGGACTCCTTAACTTTGAGATGTCGTGCACTACTGTCAGTAGGGGCTTGCCCCGCCCTCTTTCTGCCGTGCTAGCCTTGCGGAGCGGCGCAGTGGGCGTGGCACCACTTCCGCCGTCTGTAGAGGGGCCCCGCCCTCCTGTGATGCGGGCGGGCCTCCTGCGCTGTCACTACAGCCAGAAAAGGGTTGCTCCGTGCTGGGGCGTGTGGCTTTCTCCCGCTCTATCTTAGCCTCCGGCTGTGTGTGCGAGGCTGCTTTCCCTGTGGGGCTGGGGGTTTCCTCTTCTGCCGGGCTCTGCCGCCGCTTGCCTCCCCGCTGCATACCGCGGCGCCGGGGCACGGCGCCGCGGATCCTGACACTCCTTAACTTTGAGATGTCGTGCACTACTCTGCACTCCACCGACATTTGAATGTCCTAGCTGTTGACTGCTGCCACCTTCTTCTCTGTAACTAAGCTAAGCACATGCAGCTGTGACTTCTCAACTTGGTGAATGTATCCCTGTCTCTCTCTCTCTCTGTTCTCCTCTCCCTTGTCTTCCCTCCCTTATCCATCCCAGACTCTAAGATTCTTGGGGCAGGGACCTGTTTCTAATTCATGCTTGTTCAGTGACTGGTAACATTTCTGGAATAATAAATAAATTCATTAATTAAATAAAATAAATAAAATAATAATAATAATAATAATAGTGTTGAGGAACAGGTGATGGGGCTGTGAGAGCTGACCCCTACTGTCAGTGAAGCATCCTTCCCCAGCCCCTCAATGGCCCCAAGTTTCCCTTCTGCAAATTGTGAGGCAAATTCAGCCTCAGCTCTGGAGTCAGGAAAGTGCTTCATGTGAAGCAAGGGGGAGACAAGGCCCCATTATCATGGGATGTGATCCCTGGCTGCTCTCCCCTGCTTAGTGGGAAAGCCCCGGCTCTATTCACGGAAATGCCTCATGGCGTCAAGTGTTATCACGGCTCAGGAAATAAGATAAGTGATCCCAATGGCAACTGTGCACAGGTTCAGCTTTTGAGCCTATAACATGTCTGCTTCAATCAGCAAGTCCAGAGTGCAGGCCAAGACCAAACAAATACAGCCAGAGCCCCACCTCCCTGCTCCTCAAAATGCCCTATTCCAGGTGTTAGCCAGAGGGAAATGGCAAGAGTGTGAACTTGACAGCATCCTTAGTCAATCAGAATTTACCAAAGCCTTATGTTTACCATGGCAATGAGGAGGCAGGACTATGGGCATGAATTCCATGATAGCCCTGGAGATGGGCCTTCTCAGGTTGCCCTTAGTGTTGACATATCACTTCTTCCCCAGTGTTGCTCTGGCCACTGGGTCCACCAGCTAAGGGAGGGCTCCAGGACCTTGCTAATCTTTATTTATTTATTTATTTAGTCTTCAATTTAATACCCCACCCCACCCCGCCCCTCCTGCTGTCAGGCAGCCTGGGGCAGCTTACAATACAAAACACAGATAAAATCCAATATAAAACATTTTAAAACTACTAAAAGGAGGATGGTATTTAACACATAAAATAATCAAAGTACTGCCAACACCCCCCCCCCCCCCCACCCTTTCACCCCTCTTCCCCACCAAATGCTTGGCGGAACAGCCAGGTCTTACAACTTTTCTGAAAAGAGGGTAGGTCCGGAGCCAGCCGCACCCTCACCGGGAGGGAGTTCCACAGCTGTGGTGTGGCCACCGAGAATGCCTTCTCCTGCGTGACCCCTGAGAAAACTCGGGGGACCTTGAGCAGGGCACCCTCGGACGACCACAGGGGTCACTCCAGCACCCGGGGGGGTGAGGCAGTCCTGCATATAGGCAGGGCCCAGACTGTTTACGGCTTTATAGGTCAAAACCAACACCTTGAAGCGGGACCGGAACGCTATCGGCAGCCAGTGCAGAGCACAGAGCACCGGTGTTATGTGCTCCTGGCGGCCCAATCCCACCAAGAGACTGGCCACGCATTCTGCACTAGCTGCAGCCTCCAAGCCATTATCATGGGTAGCCCCACGTAGAGCGTGTTACCATAGTCTAGTCTAGAGGTGATGAAAGCATGGATGAGGGTGGCCAGGTCAGAGTCTGAGACATACGGCCGAAGCCGCCGCACCAGATTTAACTGGCGGAAGGCACTCCTCGTCACAGCCTCCACCTGGGCATCCAGGCAGAGCTGTGCATCGAGGAGCACCCCCAGACTCCGCACCTGGGGAACCAACAGGGGACAGACCCCTGTCTACAACAGGGGCCGTTACTTCCATCGCCTTACCCACTAGCATCACCTCAGTCTTGTCAGGATTCAGCTTCAGTCGGTTGGCCCTCATCCAGTCCCCCCCAGCCGTCAGACACCGGGTAAGCACTGAGACTGCAGGGCCTGGGTCTGTTGAAAAAGAGAGGTACAGCTGGGTGTCATCCGCATATTGATGACACCGCATGCCAAACCTCCTAATCACCTCACCGAGTGGCTGCATTTACACATTGAACAGGAGAGGGGACAGAACAGAACCCTGCGGGACTCCACACGAAAGGTCTCGATAAGATGAAAAACATTCTCCGAGTACCACTCGCTGAGTTCTTCCTGCTAGGAATAAGCGGAACCATTCAAGAACAGTCCTGCCCACCCCTGCACAGTCCCGCAGGCGCATCACCAACAGCTTATGGTCAACGGTATCAAATGCAGCTGAGTGATTTAACACCAGCAACACAGTCGATCGACCCCGGTCCAATTCTCGGCTCAGGTCATCCACCAAGGCCACAAGCGCAGTCTTGGTGCCATGTCCCGGACGAAATCCCGACTAGGAGGGATCAAGAAAAATGATGCGATCCAAATGCCCCTGCAGCTGCTGAGCCACCCGTTCAATAACCTTCCCTAAAAAGAGAAGGTTAGAGACAGGCTGATAGCTGGCAAGGGAGTCAATGTCAAGTGATGGTTTCTTGAGCAGAGGCCGCACCACTGCCTCCTTGAGGCAGCCTGGCACTCTGCCCTTCTGAAGGGAGGCACTGACCACCCCCGCCAGCAATGGCCGCATTGTGTCCCTGCAAGATTTCACTAGCCAGGACAGGCATGGGTCTAACTCACAAGAAATGGCCCTAACTGACCCAAGGACCCTGACTGCATTGGCGGGCACCACCAACTAGAATTGATCCCACAAAAATGGACAAGGCAGGGCTTCCATAACCTCCGGCTCTCCTAATACAATAAGTGCAGCATCGAAGTCACAGTGAATGCGAGCAATTTTATCCACAAAATAGTCCACAAACATGTTGCAGCGGTTCATAGATGACTCCACTCCTAGGTGGAGGGAGGCCGGACTGACCAAACCCCGCACCACCCAGAAAAGCTCCGCTGAATAGGACTTAGTGGATGCTATGAGGGCAGCAAGAAACTAATTTTTTTTGCTGTCCTCATAGCCACAGCATAGGCTCGTAAACTAGCTCTATGCTGCAATCGGTCAGCTTCAGTGTGAGAACGGCGCCACCGTCAGGCCAACTGCCACCCATTTTGCTTCAGCACCTGCAGGTCCTCCGAATACCAAGGAGGTCTGCGGTGCTGTCGCCTGGGAAGTGGGCGTCTAGGAGCCGTCTGATCAATGACCTCAGTTAGCAAGGTGTTCCAAGGTGCATCGAGGCCGCACCACGAGGTCATCAATGAGACGATCGTCGAGATCAGAGGGTATCTCCCCCAGAGCCCTCCGGAACCGCTCCAGTTCCATCAGTCTCCGGGGGCGAACCATACAAATTGGTCCTGCATCCATCCAAGGGCAGACATGTGCCAGAAGAGAGGTCTGCAGGAGGTAATGGTCCATCCATGACAAGGGCACTGCTAATCTCTCCCCCAATAATGGAACACCTGCCTCAAGGCCAGTGCAAAACATGAGATCCAGAGTATGCCCCCCTCCCCCATGTGTTGGGCTACTAACCACCTGGGACAGGCCCATGGTTGCCATGAACTCATGCTCCGTGCCCCCAAGGGTGGCATCGACGTGAATGTTGAAGTCCCCCAAGACTAATGTCTTCGGGGACCGCAACACCACCCCCGATACCACCTCCATCAGAGCACGCAGAGACGCTGTTGCACAGGTAGGTGCCTGGTATACAAACAGCACCCCTAAACTGTTCCCTGCCAAATCAAACACAAGGTGAAGGACCTCCATGCTAACCATGGTTTGCACCGGATACCTCCTCATAGACCATCCCTCTTTAAAAATCATGGCTACACCACCCCACCACCTCGTCCCTCTGACCGTGGCTGATGCTGCACAGAATACCCAGCCGGAACAAGGTCAGCCAGAATAAGCCCTGACTCAAGGTCCAGTCAGGTTTCCATGATACATACGAGATCGGTGGTTGAGTCCAGGATCAACTCTTGGACAGTTGTTGCTTTGTTCACCACCAACCTTGCATTCAACAGCAGCTACACAGGGTCAGGGGTTCTCTGATCATGACCCATCTGCCCAACTGCCTGGGGGCTAGTAAGCAGGACCTGTACTAAACACCTGTCCCACCTCAATGATCTTACACCCCCTCCACCTGGGGCCATATCTTCCCCGGCCTGTCACGACCCCAATGGCTGTAGCCCTCCCCCCGGCAGGATCCCCCGGTCCCCCTCTGGCTGTCCCACCCTGGCGGCAGGGGAGATCACCCCCCTCCCTGTTCAGAGGCTGTCTGAAAAGAGATGCCAACTACGATGTATGGATGGAAACAGAAACTCAAACTCATCAGTACTCCATCTCACAAAACCCTCCATAACACTTACTTACTTATTTATTTTATTAGCATAAGCTCTCGCTATAGCCTATAAAACCTTACAAAATTATAATAACATCCATCAATAAAATACATAACACACAATCTTCAGGAATAATAATCATAATGATCATAATAATCATCATAATAATCGTCAACAGATCAGAAGCAAAACCCCTTCTACCCATAAAAATGTACATAAAATCTATCAAATCTAAATAATCTAAATAGTTTCAAACTAAAATGAAGATAAGGAATCCAGCCTCTGCCGAATTCAGACTCTTATTTTCTCTGCCAGGCTCAAAAATGTGGCTATTGCCATCAACTCTTCCTTCTCTGAGAGAGACAGGAGAAATAGATAAGTGGCTTCATTATCAAAATTGAGGCCCTTTTCCAAAAGCGGTAAAAGCCAAGTTACCCTCAAGGCTTTATAATATGGGTATCTCAGCAAGAGGTGGTCTGTCGATTCCACCTCTGCTAATGAACACGTACATAGGCGTTTGTTATATGCCACCTGCTTATGCCTACCTTCTGTAACTGCTGAATGTATGAGCTGGGAACGAAGGTAAGTATATAACCTACGTAAACGTGAATTTACAAGCTTGTCCAAATACCTCTCGAACATTACAGTGCTCTTAAACTGTTGTAGATGTGGAGCAACCCTCCACTTAGCTATATCCTATCCGCTATGTCTTCCTGGTGTGCAATATCACCAATCCTCTCAAAAATTTCTACTTTAATTGACCCCAAAGTCTTTCCCCTAAAATAGTCAAATGAAAAGCCACAATTTGCTATAATCTGGACCAAATAAAGTAACCAGAGATAAGCCCTTGAATTTAAAGCAGTAAATTCCTCTCTAAGACAGAACAAAGGAAGGGCCCCCTCCTTTTGGGATAACCAATGCAACCACAATCTGATATATGTCATCTTAGCCAAGGCGGTCATAGAATTAATACCAGTTTCTGCTCTAAGGACAGCACCAGGAACACTTGGCCCAACTTTAAGGAAGTGGCGCAAAAACTTATTTTGAACCTTTTCTAAGGGCTTTATGTTTGGATTGGGCACCAGCTCTAGACCAAAAATAGCCGACACTGTAACCTTAGGACGATAAACGTCCATAAAAGTAGAAAGAGGAACACCCCGAGAGATGGCTATAGCCCTCCCCAGAGCCTGCGCAGCTTTCCCTGCTTTACTGGATCTCACCCGAATATGTTCTGTCCAAGTACCCCTCCTAGAGAAGGTAAACCCCAAGTACGAGAATGTGAGCACCACCTCTATGGTACCCACATCAAGATTCCATGATTTCTTACTCCTACCAGTGCCGAGGACCATAATCTTGGTTTTTGAAGCATTTATTTCCAGTCCGTTAATTTGGCAATGCTCATGGCAGCTATTAATTGCCCGCTTTAATCCAATTTCGGACTGAGAAAGTAAGACCAGGTCATCAGCAAATTGTAACATACACAGCTGGATATCTCCTGCTTTGGGGGGATGCGTTTCCTTCTCTTGTATATAGGTAATAAGATCTGCAACATACAAATTAAATAGGAGAGGCGCTAAAACGCAACCCTGGCGTACCCCTCTTTTTATCGAAACAAAATCGCTCTGCATCTGGCCTATTCTAACACAAGCCTCATTTCTAGTGTACAATGAGATTATCGAATTGAGCAGATCAGTATTGATCCCCAGAGTCTTAAATTTCTTCCAAAGCCTCAGCCTAGGCACCATATCAAAGGCCTTTGTATAGTCAATGAAGGCTAGGTACAACTTTGCCTTCCTGAGCTTGGTATATTTTGCAGTCAAGTGCTGCAACACAAAGCAGCAATCTACTGTAGACCTCCCTTTGCGGAAGCCAAATTGCTCAAGCGGAATAATCCTATCAGCTTCTACCCAGTTTTCCAGATGTCTCAGAAGGGCCCTTGCATAAACCTTACCCAACACTGACAAGAGGCTTATCGGCCTGTAGCATGATGGATCCTGTATTCTCCCTTTTTTAAAAATAGGGATTATAGCACTACGAAGCCATGCCTTCGGAATCTTGCCATCTTTGCTGATGTGGAAAAAAAGGACAGATAGGAGTTGGGCCCACCACCCCGGGGTCGCTTGAAGCATCTCCACTGAGATAAGGTCCAAGCCCCCTGCCTTATTGGGTTTAAGAGCCTGGATAATTCCTACTATTACACTGGGAGGAAAATCTTCCTTCTGCCAGGGGAGATTATGCTGATGTTCTGGATGATAAACCAGATCATCCGTTTTTATTCGTCTTTCTGCATACAAGTCAGCAAAAAATTCCTGCCAGACTCCACTAGATACTGACTGATTAGTCTGGTTACTCCTGGGTTTTATAAATTTATTCATTACAGCCCAAAAGGGAGTAATGTGGGAGTGCGGGGATACCAGCTGGGAGAAACTTTATGGCGGCGGCACCATGGACCCGTCCCACCTTCCGGGATAAAGACAGCAGAAGCCCTGGTCAGTTTTCAACTACCTGCCATTTGTGGAGGCGGCGGCAGCGATGACAGCCACAGAGCGGGCTCGGGGGGGGAGGGGGGCAGGTTCAAGGAAGACACTTAGGGGAGAAACAAGACTGGTAAGTGGCTGTGACCGCTTACTCTCCTCCCTCTATTTGGAAACGCCTCAGCCAGCTTCAAAACAACACGCCGGCGGCCGCGGGGCCGACGGCCATGAGCCGAAGGGCCGCAGCCAAAGGGTGCAGCCCTTTGGGGCCCTTCGGGGCCAGTTGGGGGCCGAGGGGCCTGTTGGTGTGATTAGGTGGGAGGGAGTGGTTGGGGTATGGGGAATTGTATAATTATTAATGTTGAATATTTAATATTGTTCAGGGGTTTGCTCGGGCCGTTGTGGGCTTTCTGTAGGGGTATATTGTGGAGGGGTGGGTATTGTATTGAAGAGGAAGTGGAAATGGCTGTCTCCCCCCGGTGAGAGAGGGGTGGAGCCAGCAGTATACCCTGGTGTCAGCAGGGTATGGTAGTGGGGGTGAGGGGACCATTGACCTGTTGTGTAGGCGTGGTCAGAGGAGGTATTAGTTGGGGTTTTTGTTGACATGTATGATATGTATGATGATGATATTGTCTGCTAGGTCCCCTGCATGGGAGTGAACCCTAGCAATGTATATTTATAATGTTGTATGCCGCCTCGAGTCTTCGGAGATAGGCGGGATATAAATTAAAATGTGATGCGATGCGAAAAGCCCCTAGAATTGCCTGTCTGGGCATAGACCTTCGGCCTAAGCCAGCCTTGGGTGTAATACATTTCTCGTTTGATTGCCAATAGGCGGGAATAATTAGTTCTATGTACACCAAGGGCTCTTTTAAACGAGCAGCACAAAAGCTGTCTCACTACCTGCCGTCTCACTACCGTGACGGCAGCTCGCTGATTCGGATTTGAGGGGGAAGGATTGCCGGGCCGGTCTGATGCGCGAAATACGTGGCTGCAAACCGCGTGAAGCATTTAGACAAACCGGAAGGACACGGCTGCAAACCGCGTGAAGCATTTAGACAAGAACAAAGTAAGGCGGCTGTTTAAAGGATCAGCTGCGGTTTTTGTCTCGTCTAAAAATGCCCTAAATCTAAGCCATCCTGCCTCGTCCTGCCTCCATACCCAGTATCTTTTAAGAGCCTTTAAACTGGCCTTGGCCTGTCTACATTCTAGGTCATACCACAAACTGCCCCTCAAATTCCTATGCGACTTCACCGGGGCACCAAATCTCTCTTGCAGGGCAGAAATAATTTCCTCAAAGGAGGCTAGAGCAGCCGTCAAATCTTTAGCATCATAAAAAGCAGATACCAGGGAGACCATATTGTCTGAAATACAAACATCCCCCATTTCTCCTGCCCACTGTACAAAAGACAGCCTCCTTAATTTAAGTCCAGGTCTAATTAGGGCCCTATCAGCTGAACTGATAGGGCCCCGGGCTGTGTTCAGGAGGGGTGGGGTATAAATTCAGTAAATAAATAAATAAAATAAAAGTGGAAAAGGGAGCTGTAAAAGATGTAATAAGTGCCAAATGATCACTTTCCGGCCGAACTAGCAGTTTACCATCTCCAAAATACCCAACAAACCCTGCTTCCACCAATATAGCATCCATCTTACCCTTCCCTTGTGGGCCCACAAACGTGAACCCCTCACAAGGGTCCCGATAGAGATTATCATTTAAAGCCACCACCTGGAATTTATGCATTAGAGCCCTTAGGAAGACCTCAGGATATATTTCCCTGTGATCTTGGTCCTGGACTAATGCCAGATCTAGACCTTTGTCAGCCTGTCTTAAAATTTTGTCTATCTGTAAATTGAAATCCCTTACTACTATCAAAATAGCCTGGGGAAAGGAATCCAACTTATTTGCGATTTCCTCATCCAAAGCTACCCAAACCTCGACCTTATAATAAGGGGAGGAGGCAGGGGTTATATAGACATTAAATAACAAAATCTGCTCATTTGGGCCTTTGCCAAAGTTTAATAGCCCTATCTGAACCTCGGGTCTGGAAGAAGAAAGTGGGGTAAAAAATTTAACCCACCCAATGGCTAAACCAATTGCCAAACCCCCAGAGATCCGGCCCCTAGTCTTTGCTTTCTGGCCCCCATGTAACACCAGCTCAAATGCAGGTAAATCTACAAGATGATTAACATCCACCCAAGTTTCCTGTAAGCACAGAATTTGATACTCTGCCAAAAACGCCTGGCAGTCTTTGTCTTTTAGGTTTCTCTTAATACCAGAAATATTCCAGGAAACAAGGTGGAAAAGAGGCTGCTGCGCTACATTTGGCCTGAAAATATTTGCATTGAACTGATCATCTTCAGGGCCCCGAAGTCCTGTAATTTGGGCGCTGGAATTTAGTCAGCCCTGGGTGCTCACTACCTCTAAGCTCACAGAACTTTGGTCACTAGTTTTAACGTTGCTTTCAACCCTATGCACCGTCAGGTGAGATTCCCCCTGTGATGACATAGACTCCTTTTTCTGGCTGTTGGAGACCATCTGATTGCCTGGCTGACCCACAGCTTCTAGAGATACTGCTAATTCATCTCCCTCCAAATACCTTGCTGCTGACCATGCTTCTGTATCCTGAATGGATTTGTGAGGATTGGCTTTGTGGCTCCTCTCGGGAGCATCATACTGAATAGTCGGAGCCTGTAGTTGAACCCTTAAGGACCCTAACCTAGATAGAAATACATCCTGATCTATAACAGAAAACTCTTCCATTCTATCCCCAAGGGGGGCTAATTCATCAGGTGTCATCCTCCCTAATAAGAATAATCCCACCTGAGTCGCAAACGTATTTGAAAACAACTGACACTCCTTTAGCTCCCCTTTATTCCCATTACTTTTATGATCCTGGGTCAGTGACTAGTAGATGGCTCAGGAACAGAAATCTGTGGAAGTAAAGGTCCCTTCTGGGTTGTACTAAATTTCTCCAGAATAGCCCCTTCCAGGGGAAGGGCTTCTTGGTTCAAAGGGTCTAAGCCTAACTCCACTAAATCTTGGAAATCACCCACCTCCTTCTGGACCTGTTTATGGTTGTCCCCTGAAACCTCTAAAAGGTTGCCTATTTCGGGATCCCAAAAACATGGTCCCAGCGGCACAAGATTAGGGGAGGAAAATATGCAGCCCCTGTTGCATGGATCATATGGAGCATAGCCAGGCTTCCCCCTTGGGGGGAGCACACTATCCATGGAGATCCCTCTAGTTAGCAAATATTTCATTGCAGAAAAGAGATCATAAACCCAATTCTGCCCTGTGAAAACTATACAAACCCGATGAAACCATTCTCTTCATGGCATCCACTCAATTTTCACAATATCCTGTGCTTGCATTCTTTTCCCCAATAAAACAGAGAGATGTTGTTCTACAGCCTGGTTAGTATCCCAAGAGTATGCTCTCCCATTTGAGTCTGAGCCAATATACAAATAAATCTCATTTTCCTGAACCCTAAATCTCCTTGGATATTTCCCATAAGGAAGTCTGGTAGTTGACTGCTTGGCTTGGTCTACCATAGCCCTTTGATAAATACCACCATTTCCCCGAGACTCGACAGAGTTGCCCATATAGCCCTCCAGTTTATTAGTTAATTCCTGCAATTGCTGTTTCACTGCCCCGACCGAAGTTCCCAAGTCTGTCAAGCTGGAAAACAGCGCTTCCACAGTTTTTGCTATAAGACGGGTCTGACGGAGCAGGTAGTCCTTAATTTCCATGCCCTGTGCCAGTTGTGTAGGCCCCTCTCTGCTAGATAAGGGGCACAGAATTGGACTTGTTGTGTAAAGTCCTGCTGAGATTCTGCTCCCTCCTGCAAATCGCCCAAACAAGCATATCGATTAAAGAGAGGGAGATCTCCACTTACTTCCTCTCTTGGCGCACTCCTGGTTATTTTAGCATGAAGCACCTCTTCAGGAGAAAGGGAGTTACACACACAACCTCTTTTCCTTTCCATAATCAATGTAAGATCTGCCACTCTGGGCCGTTCAAGCAAAGCAGATATCAAAAGCACAGTCAAGTATCCTGACCTTCTGGTTGGCGCACAAGGCCGCGCCCTTGTGCGTGCTGCCCACGGCGCACGCCTACAGTGCAGGCATGCTCCGGCCTGCTAGATATAGGGCCCCCTTCAATCAGCGTCACCAAATGGTTTCAGCCCAGGGCTCAGCTCCTGCCTGAGCACCGCCCAGCTGCTGCACAAAAAACAAAAACAGAAACAAAAAGCACCACCACTTGCTGGCACCAGTCCCCAGTTACTCCAGCCACATTCCAAACGGGGGGTGGGGGTGGGGGGGTGCTTGCTCCACCGATCACCCAACAAGTTGACTGTCCCACCTTGGCTTCGCCCCCTCCATAACACAGTGGTAGCGCACAGCCCCAGCCACCTTGCCCTGCCCCCACATCACTCATTTAATAAACTACAATAATCAGGACCACAGATAATTGGAGACAGTACAGTCAGAAAATCACACACACACACACACACACACACACACACAGAGCATGGCTGGCCTCCATCCCAGCCAAGCCACAGTGCCTTCCTTCCACCACTCAGCATAACCAGAAAACATAGCTATGCTTCCAAGTTCTACCTCCGCACTTAGCCTGGCTCAGATATTTCTGCTGAGTGTGCAACAGCTGTGCATCTCGGGTGAGTGGTGACACCCATGCCTGGGGGTATGTGAGTGTGTGTTAGTTTATGTGTGCATCCAGGAGTGTGAATGTGTATTAACCTGACCATAAAATGAGTGTTTGTGCACGTGTGGGTGTATTGTGCACAAGTGCCCGAGGGTGAGAGAGGACACGTTAAGCCATTTTTAAACAAGAGACGCAACCATGCAGGTCCACCCATCCCACACACATCCAAGCACCCATCTGAAGGCAGTGTAGGGGGTGCGTGCTCCTGTGACCCACATACCATTCACCCAGGGTCACTCACAGAGCATTGGGGGGAAATCTGGACTGCTCCGTTTGGGGGAAAAGCTAAAATATGTGTGGTAGGGGCGCACACGCATCCCTGGCCCATTTGAATCCCTCGCCATTCACCCCACATGGGTGGTCTGCGGCCATCCCACTCAGCGCACACAAACCCCCTCCCCAGCCGTGCTCATTTAGAAATGGCCATAGTTTGTATGAGTGTGCGTGTAAGTGTATTATCATGTATACAAGTGTGTGTTCGTGCATGGGGGACAGAGAATGTGCATGTGTATGAGAGAGTACTAAATTGTGTGTGTAAGTGAGTGAGTGTATTATGTGCATGAGTGCATTTATGTACAGGGGAATGTGCATGGGTGCGAGTTTGAGTGGGTGTGAGTGTATTGTGGGCATGAACACAAGTTTGTGCGTAAGTATGCTTGTGTATGGGCAAGTGTGTTTGAGTGTAAGTTTGTGCATTTATTTATTTTTATTTATATCCCGTCCTATCTCCAAAGGTTCAGGGTGGCTAACATCATCATAAAAACATGAAATACAAGAAAAATCCCCATAAAACCCCATAAAAGTACTTATAACGCCACCCTAGGATCTACCCCTGCCTATTAAATGTCTGGTCAAATAAACAGAAGATGCTCAGACTAGGGCTTAGGCAAGCCTCCAGGGGAAGCGAGTTCCAGAGCCGTGGAGCAGTCACTGAGACCGCCTCTCTGCGTTCCCAGGTTGTGTGGACCTGGGCCAGAGAGATGGAACTTGCAAAAAGGTGCTCTCAGCTGATCTTAGAGGCCGCGGAAGGACATAAGGAAGAAGGCGATCCTTCCTGAGTGCATGTGTGTGTGTGTTATCAAGTGCATGTGTGTATGGAGGCAGTGCTTCATTTGCAAAGGAAGAGGTCCTGGAACTAGAGCCTGTACTGGAACCACAAGTCTCAATCCTGGATGCATGGGGGGGGGGGGGAATACTGAGAGGGTCCAGAGAAGCTTCCCTACCAGGTCCTGCCAGACAGGGCCGGCCTTACCACAGCCTAGGACGACTGTCTTGGGTCAAGCTATTTTCCCTACTTCTGGGGACCCCACAGTGGTCCCCATATCCCCTAGGGCAGGGTGTGGGGCCCCCTCCCAATGGGGCCACAAACATGACCACCTCTAGGACCTTGCTGAAGAGGGCTTCCAAGGGGGCAGATAGGGTGGCCAGATATGCACATTTTAGAGGACGCTTATGAGAAATACAGGTTGCAGGACTGCATTGGCCCCAATGTAGTCCTGCAACCTGTATTTCTCGTAAGTACTCTCTAAAATTTGTGTATCTGGCCACCCTACATGGTGAGGGGAAGGAAGCGGATGCAGGGGTACCACATTTTTTGGTAGGATCTTCCCTCCTTTTGGAGAAGTTGTAAGACCTGGCTGTTCTGCCAGGCGTTTGGTGGGGGAGATGGGTAAGGGAGAGGGGCTGGGGACGTTGGGGTGGGATGAGGTATTTTTCCTCCTTTTATGTTGTTTTAATTGATGTGTTTAGTATTTGTAAGCCGCCCTGAACTGCCTGCGGCAGGAGTGCCAGGGTAGAAAATCTTTTAAATAAATCAATTTTATCTTCACCCCAGGCAGGCCCTAATCCTAAAGCCAGCCCTACCCAGGGTTGGATTAAGTTTGAAGTGGATTAAGTGGAATTCTCACAACATGCTGGAGCTGGGAAGAGAATTACTATAGAGCTGCCTGCTGCCAAGACTATTTTTACAGAAGGGGTCCTGCAAGTCCTGGTACAAATTAAGCCCTTCATGCAGGAAGATGCGTGTGTGAGTATATTAGCAACAGAATGTGTACTAACATTGAGCTTATGTTTGCGCATGAGGCAGTGTGTGCGTGTTTATTACTATGTGCATACAATGTGAGCTGCCCTGAGCCTTTGAGAACAGAGTGGGATATAAATAAATAAAATAAGAATAATAAATTATTTGTGTAAGGTGGAACGTGCATGAGTGTGAGTTTGTGCATTTTGAGAATGTGTGTATGCTGTGTGCAGTGTGTTTCTTATGTGTGAGTCTATTTGCGCATGGGTGTGTGTGCTTGAGTGAATAAGTGTGTGTTTCACACTGTTTGTGCATGCTTGAATGTGTGCTCTCTGCCCCCGCTACCAGTGCCCATGCACTCACCACTTGAAGACGAGGTTGAGCCAGTCCCCGATCACAGCAACCCATATGAGCTTGATCCCCACGGCCTCGTGCAGATGGAACCAGATGGGGAAGAGGATGAGGAAGGTGTTCCTGAGGTCAGTGGCAAAGGAGACAAAGAGGAACCAATCCTTGGAGCCTTGGTAGTTCACTTGGAGGTAGCGAGTCACTTGGACCCCAAAACTGTGGAGAAGATCCATCTTGGTCTCTCTTGTCAGCAGATGTTGGGCCTTTTGGTCAGGAGCACACTGCTTCCGGTCTCTGCCTGGTTATATGCCACTGGGGATAGATCCCAGACCCGCCCTCAATTCAGACACTTTCTCCCAGGCTCCTTGGTAAACATTTCTTCAGTTTGACACAATTGCCCTGTGCCTCAAGCCAGGGACAATCGTGTCAGCAAGTTACCCTAATCTGATCAACTCAATCATTAACCTAAAAGAGAGACAAAGTGGTTCAAATGATATCTTGTATTGGACCAACTGTTGAACCACAGGGCTCTTCCTCAGGCATGTATAGCTACTGGCTATACTACATGCCTGAGAAAGGGCCGTGTGTGGCCTGAAAACTTGTTTATTTCCACCAACAGTTGATCCAGTAAAAGATATCATTCAAACCACTTTGTCTCTCTGTCACTTGGGACCAACACAGCAACCATGCTCTAATGGAGCCTGGGCCTGGCTGGGAAAAAAGAAGCAGCTTGACAGAGGAGGTCTCAAGCATTCAAAGGGATCCTACACAGGGAAAAGGAATTTTACCAAGATTTCTGATGCAGGGTTAAATTGGAAAGAAGGTTTAATAGCCCCATGCTGTCTCGTTGCTGCAGCCTCAAGGGACAACTCATGGGAACACAAGGATCACCAAGCTAGGTCAGTCCCATTGTCCATCCAGTCCAGGATCCTGTCTCCAACAGCAGTCAGTACTGGAATTCTCAGAGGAAGAATCAACACCCCATACCAGACAGATGTAGGATAATCTGTCCCCAAGAAGGTCTCATCCTGTCCCCTCACAGCCAAAGGTTGGCTCTAGCCCTGAAGCAGAAGGTTTTATATCTCTCCCCACAAAAATTGGCAGCTTGAGCGATTGTTATCCTAGAGCAGGGATTTCCAAACTGTGAATTGGGACCCTAAATTAGGGTTGCCATACCTCCCCTTTAATCCAGGATTCTTATGAAAAATACATGGTGCAGGACTGCATTGGAACCAGTTCGGCAGGATTTTTGGAACCAATGCAGTCCTGCACGATGTATTAAAGGATTAAAGGGGAGGTATGACCACCCCTACCCTAATTGAAGTCACACCAGCTATAGATGGATCCACTTGATATGCTCCACATGTCTTTTGGTGCTGTCTGGGGTCACAGAGGGTGTCTTTAGACACAACAGCAATCGGGTGCTTCAGACGTTTGCCAAATGGCTGTGCATTTTGTCTAAGCACTGTCACTATATTTGAGTGTTTCCTCTGTCCCCATGACTAACATTGTGTCTAAAGATATAAGGTCGTGTGTTCACAGCCATTTCAGCAAGTAAAGAATCAGCTGTTCAGCTGCAGCACGAAGCAGAGGATCAGGCAGAGGGGTGGGACACCAGGGAGAATACCGGATACCGGATTTACCGGTATCGGATCTCCCCGGTACCAGATTTACCAGTATCGGCATACCAGATCTTTAACATTGGGCATTTTACCGGTATTTTTACATTACGGCCGTTTATCTCAATGGCCGCAATGTAAAAAAACAGGTAAAGCGCCCAATGTTAAAGATCCGGTATGCCGGTACAGGTCAATATTGGATTTATCGGATTAATCCGATACACCCAAATACCAGCAATATTGGTTCTCGGGAGAACTGGAATTCCCACCCCTATCCGTCTCCCATAATTCCATAGGAGTGCTTCTGCGAGGAGAGCTTCAGACATGAGTGACAGGCAGGACCCCAATTAGCCCCTGGACATGGAAAACAGTAACGGGGTTAATCAGGAGCAAATGTGGGTCAGAGAATGGTATCAGCACAAATTCCACCACTCCTTGCTGTTGTGTGCAAAGGCACCCAGAATTACGGTTAAGGCTCAAAATGGGGTTACACAGACAGAATTGTGCATAGAGATTTCTGTCTGGTTTAGTAATTCCTGTCATCCCTGGCCTAAGGCAGGTGTAGTGGACAGGGAGGGATGTGCAGGCTCCATTCATTATCAGGAAAACCTATTGTCGACACACCCCAAAGAGACGCAGAGACATAAGTTGGTATTAAAACACAGCATGGCCGCACTCTTTATTCAAACAAATCAAAAATGTAAAACCAGTGCGGGATTGCACTAGCAATCTTGGGTCCAGCATGCTAGCTAATTATACAATCCCTATTAACTATAAACTGGGTACTGTCTCGGAAGCGCCTTCTGTTGACAGTAGGGTAAACTGTGAACCATCCCCTCCCTTGACTGCCTCTGGGCCAAAGGGGGGCGTGCCCACTGTGGGCGTGAGTAAGTCGGTATGTGCCCCGCAGGATATGTGCACGTCCCTACTCATCCTACCAAGCACCCCTCCCAGGGTTATGACCCCTGTGCATGCTGTGCCCTGCAGTACACAAGGTATCACATCCCCATCTCTTATGGAGATGACTTTTTAAAACTATCTTACACCTATTTATCCTAACCTAGCTTGCTGGACCCCTGCAGAGTGCGACATTTAAACACCCCATTTTCTGTTTTCTGTTTGCCAAAATTCGCATTCCATTAATTCTTACGTTTATACCAATTATACCTGTTATTAAATATGCCGAATCAACGTGAACAAGAACAACTGCTGCCGAAATAAACCTATTTAGCCTATGCTGACACTGTCAAGGAGGCAAAAAATGAGAAGGCTATTCACCAAAATTCCTCTTTGGCCCCTCTAACGGCGACCGTTACCATAACGACAGTGCCAGCGGGTGGGTGGGTGTGGCTGCTTCCTCCACTTCTTCACCCGGCTCTGCTGCTCATACGCGGCCTCAGGGGCTCCTCCCTTCTAACTGGGAGGAGCCCCAAACTCCGCGCGGCGCAGTGCGGCTGCGCGTCGGGCGGTTGCCGCGGCAACCCAAATCAAGCCTGGCAGAGAGAGTGCCTGCTAGCAGGCCTCCCTCAAACAGCCATGCCACCCGCCTCCACGCCTCTGCCCCATGCTGAGGGGGAGGGGGCAAGGGGGCAACAATAGCCCGTCGCCACCATTTTGGGGCAACGGGGGCTTCTCACACCACACACCCCAGAAATCATGAACTCATGACTTCCAGGTGGGAACAGTGGCGTTGGCAGCATGGAGGCCAGCACAAGGGCCAGGAAGGGATCCTGGAGCTGCAACTCCTGCACTGTCATTGTCGAAGCACCCCCCCAATCAAGACTCAGACAACAATATTGGGTTAAACTTGGCCACACTCTTTATTAAAAACCAATCACAACGAAATAACAACGGCCGGTGGGGGCAATTGCACCAAGCAATTTGGGTCCAGTATGCTAACTAATCTTATAACTTATTAACTCCGGTACTGACCTGGATGTGCCTTCCAGTGTCAGTACCCTTGATTCAAACAGTCCCTTCCTTCGACAGGTCACTGCAAATGGCCGAAAGGAGGGACAAACCCAGCTGCGGGCATGAGTAAGGAGTCTCATGCCTGCAGGGTGTGAGGACAGTGCTTGTCCCTACCCACCCTGCTAATCCACTGCTCCCAGGGCGTGACCCCAGTGCATGCTGTGCCCCGCATTACACCTGAGGTCACCTCCCCATCTCTTAAGGAGATGACTCAACATTTAAACTTATGCCTATTTAACCTATAATAGCATACTGGACCCCTGCAGAGTGCGACAATATTGCCTTCCTGACTGCATACTTGACTGCATGTCTTGTCAAATTGTTCTTAAACGTAATACTTGCCAATTGCCCTATTTAATATATAGACT
>QEPC01007237.1:5243731-5261741 GCA_003113815.1 Sphenodon punctatus
GTGAAGGGTTCCTCCCCCCTGCCCACCCGAGATTCCCAGGGGACCCCCGCTGGATTGGTCCCTCATGCGGGCCTCACACGCCATGAGGCGTGCAAACATCACCTCCCTGGAGGGTAGGGGTTCCCCTTCAGTCCTGCTGCCTTCCCCCGCCAGCCGTGACATGTCCCCCCGACTTGTCCCTGCCGCTGCTGAGGGCTTGCTTTTACTTGACTTCTTCTTTGCTTTCCCCATCTTCACGTGGCAGGCTAAAGCAATCCAGCAGCAATTGTTCTTGCTGCTGACTCTTTGCCTCCACGCTGCAAACTGCCGCTCTCTGCGGCTCTCCGGAGGATTGCCCCGCCTAAAAGGGGCGTGCCTCCAACTCCCCGTACAGCGCGTTTGCGCACGCACGCTTGGGGAAGGCTGCCCGACAGCCTCAGTTCCATTACCACAGCGGAGCCTTCTAACAGGCAACCGCTGCGCGGCCCCATCTGAGTCTCTCCTCCACGAGGCTGGGGGAGGGGGCCCGACAATTAGCCCGTCGCCGCCATTTTGGCGGCGAAGGGGGCCTTGGCAGCAGTTCCAGACAGGATTAGTTTCAAAGGCCACTTCCTCCCCATCCTCAGCTGAGAGTTGCGAGGGGTGAGGCTGGGGGGAGTGTGGCCTCAGCTGGGCTGCAGAACCCAGCTATGCAGCAGTCCCAGCTAGGTCCTGTCAAGACCAGTGCTTCCCGCCCCAGCCCCCGGGATGTCCTATATTTTGAGGCTGCATCAGTGGCCAACCTATTTTGCCCTGTAGTCCTCCCACGATCTGGACTCTTTTCTCCCCAGCTCTGCTGATGCCCCTCCAATCCCAAACCACAGCCTGCTTCTGCCCCAACTTTGGGCTCCCCCCCACAGTGCTCTGAATCCCAAGCAACAGGAAAGTGTTGAAGAAAGAGCTGCTAGAATGATCTGAGAGATTCAAGAAACTGGGTTGATTTAGTTTCTCTCTACAAGAAGGTTCTGACTTGGTGATTTGATCAGAGTGTCTGCAGGGATGGGATTTCCACTGACAGATAGTTCTTTAAGCCAGCCAAGTCAGAATTAAATTCCAAGGTTGGGAACAATTTAGGTTAGCAATAAAGTATAATTGCTTCACAGTGAGGGGTTTCCCCATCTCTTTCTTGGTCTTTGCAACACCACTGGGCCTGGGGCAGGTATCCCACTCTGTGGGACTGCTTGGGTTATTCAGGAGGCCAGAGACTGGTCACTGCTCTGACTTTACAGCTCACAGCCCCAAGCCAACCCACGCAGCTCCCTGGACCAGTGAGGGTGTGCAGCGTGACCAAAACAGGCTTGGTTTGAGGAGCTTGGCCCTATTGTCTGAAGTGGAAACTGAAGGTACGGGGGAGGGTTTGGGGGCATCTTGGCTGTGTAAAAGGTGTTCCTGACCCTGGGACATTTGGACCAGCATAACCCATCTCCCTTGCTCAGCAGTCTGAGGTGGGTTCCATGTTGTCTCTCACTCTCTCTCTCACACACACACACACACACACACAGAGGCCGTGTAACCATTTCATCTGCAAGACATGGGGCAAAGCCATTAATTATCTGATCCAGTGTTCCAATCCTGCCAGGAAGCTTGCGATTGGCCCAGCTATATGGCACATTCCTCTGGGGCAGGGAGAATAAAGAAGGCCCTTCTTGCCACTCAAAGGGGGGGGAGTTTGCAGTGGAAGGAGGAGAAGAGATAGGGGGGGCAGCTTGGTCCAGAGCATGCACCGTGACCGGGCAGCCCCAAGGTCAAGGGTGGGGCAGATGGGCGCACCTGGCCAGCCAGGGCTGGGAGGGCACTTCACTTGTTTTCACTGGCCAGGACCCACATGACAGGGCAAGGCAGGTGGGATATCCCCAGCCTCTGCTCACCATTTTAGACTGCTGTCTTGGCCTCGGAGGCAATCCCTGAAGTAGCCCCCCACAAAGTGGGGAGAGAGTTTTGGTTCGGTCATGAATGGGCAAAACTGACATTCCAGTGGGATAAGACTTCCGCTGCCACAGTGTCTGTCCCAAGCTAAAGCCCGGTCCACCCCAACGCATTCACACACACACGCAGCCTCAGACACACACAAAGCCACACAACGGCCACAGACTAGGGTTGCCACCCTATGTATATTTTTCCAGGCCACTTATGAAACATACATGTTGCAGGGCCTGCAGTGGTGCCAAAGATGCCAATGCAGGCCCTGCAACATGCGTTTCATAAGTGACCTGGGAAAATAATATACATCGGTGGCAACCCTATCACAGGCGCTTGCGCACACACACACACACTGAGCAAACCACAACCAACCACACAGATGCAACACGTACAGGGCAGGGGAGGCGGAATGCGTCCTTGTGCTGGATTTGACACTCGCTAGGGGAGCTTTCCTGGGAGCCTGGCAACTGAGATTAGTAGCCGCGCTAGACTCCCGGGTTTCCTGGAAAGCTGGTCTAGCCCTGCGCAGGCCCCAGGATGGGCGGGGAGAGCACTCAGCAATCAACAGCTCAGCAATTGCTAGGGCTGAGTCAGCTGCTGATCTTTCATAAACATGATCCGAGACTGATAGATTGCACCCAAGGAGCCAGAGCCCCGGCTGGTCCAGCACCTTGACCCTGGAAGCACAGTGGGGCAGGCTCAGGGTTGGATTATGTTTGATGGAGGCTGACACTGCTGCTTGTTCAGTAACCAAACACTCATTGCTAGAGCTGATGGGTGACAGTGGTAGAGGCCAAGAGCCAGGCACCACATACAGGTAGGCCTTGCGGAGTTCGTGTTCTAAACCCTCCTGCGGAGTGGGAGCGTTGGATACTCAAATGCCACAGTGGGGCCCAGAGACACTTGGCTGTGGCTACACCAGAGAACACGCCAAGAAGGCAGATAGGAGATAAGGAGGGGTTTGAGTGAATTCACTTGAGTGAATCTAGGGGCGTTTATAAACGAGACAAAAATGGCGGCTGATCCCTTTTACAGCCGCCATTATTTTAGTCCATTTAAAAGTCTGACGCGCTCGGCAGCAGCTTCTTTCCTGCGTCTGGCCGGCCCAGCGATCCTTCCCCCTTAGATGCGGATCACCGGCGTGCCGGCTTTAACCCGCACTTCTGGGTCACGCGGGCAGGGAGCGCACACACAGAGATGCTCGGCAAGGACGAGCATGCGCAGTTACTCTCTGGGATGCATCTGATGCTCTTTTAAACATCAGACACGTCGTGGAGTGTAACGCGGGGTTTAGACGCGGGGTTGAGCCCTCTCCCACTTTGGAGAGGGCTCGTTTATAAATGCCCTAGGCTTGATGGGGCAGGACACTGCTGCGGCTCAGAGTCATGGCAGCTGGCTTCTGAGCCAATTATACTGAGAGCAGCTCCCTGTAAGAGGCCTTCCCTCCCTGGGTGTCTTTAGACATAACACTGTTCAGTGTTCTGTAACAGTGTCCTACCATTACAGTGTTTAGACATACTGCCAACGCAGTGTTCACCCCAAACACTGATTAAACTGTCAAGACCTGGCAGTTGTTCACTTCCAGTGTTTGGGGTGAACACTGTGTTGACGGTACATCTAAACACTGTAACGGTAGGACACTGTATTACAGAACGCTGAACAGCGTTAGAGCCGTGACTACCCCACAGCCTCAGCCCCTGGGATCCTTCCAAGCAGATGAAAGCCCCACACATTGCTCCATGAGGCTTTGTTATTGCCAGTCTTGGGGGCTCTGTGGGGCTCTCCCCTTGACACCAGGGACCTGCCCAGGCTGGACACAGGAGCCACCCAGAGTTTTTAGAAGGTTGGTTTCCTCCTTTCAGCCTAGTGAACCTGAATTCTCAGGACCCAAAGAAAAATGGAATTCACCCAGTGGCCAGTTCAGTATAAACCTCCTTCTGGGAGCTTGCTCAGACAGGGAGAACAGACTCCTACTCCTCCTCAGCTGCACTCTGCAAATTCCTTGTGTTGGGCCAGCCAGCCAGAGAGATAACGAGCAGGTTCAGACAATGCACAAAGAGCAGAGTTATAAACAGGCCACACAGCAGAGCCATAAGCAAGCTCATGAGAGAGACATGGGCGTTTTTACACACACCTTAAAATGCTGGTCTTTCAATCTTCTGGGTTTACAAGTCCACAAGTAAGTTCCGGATGCATTCTTCACACAAACGCTGCCCTGAGGCAGCCTAAAGTAGCTGCAGCTGAAGACATGAGGGGCTGCCATGGAAACCAAGTGACCACAGCTGTCTGAAGCAAAGCGGTTTACCAGGAGAACTTTTTACACACAAAAGTTCTGGGAGAAGTTCTATGCAGAAGTTCAAAGAGCCAGATGTTTAAGATCTGGGTGAGTGATTTAGACACACAGAATGTTCAGGATGTAACAGCAAACATGCAGGAGAAGTGTGTGTGTAAAAACACCCCATGTGGTTGCCCTGGCTGAGAGCCAGACTGCAGAATCTGGAAGGAATTGGGGAGGGAGGAAAGGAGAGGGAACCCAATATTGCGGACAACTCTGTAGAAAGGACAGTCATGACAGAGTACAGAGAGAGGGAAAGAAAGGATAGAGAGAAAAAGGAGAAAGAGCTCTGGGATCTTTTGGGTGAATTCCTTCCTCAACGAAGTTGCCCAGTCCAATCTGAGTCCAATGAAACAGGGACCGACAGGGTACCATCTGTTCTAGCTCACCCATTCCTGCATTTCCCGATCTTGTACATATGCAAAAATCAAAATGTATTTTTGCACATGTGCAAACAGACAAAATGCATTTCTCCATCTCGTCAATGTGCAAAATAAATGTTAGCTATTCTGCATGTATGAGATCCCGAAATCCAGTGTGGGTAAGCTGGAGCAGCCACATTTCCAGAAACGCAGCGGATCTCCGCACACCATTCTTAAAACACAGAGGATATATCCACAGACATGGGATGAGCAATCCATTTCACAGAGAGAGAGAGAGAGAGAGAGAGAGGAGTGGGGGGATAGACAGGTAGACATATATATTAATTGTTTCAAAGTTTTTGAAATTAGATTTTTTGAGTGAAGAGGATTTCCAGTTTCCCCTCCCCCAATCGTTTGGGTTCTGGGTACATTTCTGCCCAAAGCAGAACAATCCCAAGCTAATTCAGGAAGTTTGAGTGGTATTGAACATTTTCCATGAACTTTTTCAGTTTTGGAAAAGTGTGTGATTTTATTTATTTTTTTAATGAGAAAAAAAATGGTTTAAAGATTCCCCTCCTCCCTCCCCAGAAAGAAATTGGGGGAAAGGGTCCAGGAGGAAACATGTCCCCATTCCATATATTTTCTAAAGGCTGCTCCCCAGAGGCAGAGGGTGTCCAGTTCCATCATGCATGTTGCAGCCGGGCTGCATAAAGCACCAATGCAGCCCTGCTGCATGCATGATGGTGGGGGAGGCATTTGTCTAAAAACACCCAGAGAGGGAATGGACTTGATGAGCATGAGCAAGAAGGATGATTTGGGGTAAATGCGAGGCAAAACTTTCCAATTTGGGGACTAAGTCGAACTGGGAAACAAAATCTCAGGAAATGTTTTAATAGGCTGGATGAATCAATGACAAAGTGTTTGGTCATGAAACATAACTTGTGCTTTAATAAAATAGTTCTCAATACAAATATATAGCTTGCTCTTTACAAAAGTTAGCACGAGAGTGCTGCGGTGCAAAGATCAGTGAGCACTGGGGCCATGGGACCCACTGTAGCACTGCCCCCTTGCTGGCCATCTCCCACACACACAGCCAAGAGACCCTTCCAAAAACATGTGGGGGCAAGCATGCCCATCCGTCTAGTGTGTGCTGATCTCCCCATGACATGTACAACCGGGGAGAACAGGTGCACGCTCAAGGAGCCGTATCCCAGGGAACATAGCAACACTGCCCAATATGGGCCGATATATAACATTTCTGCTGCCCTGTTGCCGAATCCCTCTTCTCTGCATCTGAGACCTCGTAGGACAGCTGGGTGCATTCCTGAAACAAAACCCGTCCCAATGTCTGTGTAATAAGAAGCAGCTCAGCCAAATGGAAATGACCAGGCTGGTAAGAGCTGGTCTCGGGTGGAATTCACTCACTGCCACTCTGGGGAGCAGGGATGCCTTCCAGGCTGGTCTCCATGCTGCTAAAGGTGTTCTGTGTCTCCGAGGAGGAGAGGGGAATGCATAATGAGGATCCCAACTCCCCACACTGCAGGATTGGGCAAGAAGAAGTGGCAAGGGTCAGGCTGACAGACCAGGGGGAGGTGAATGGGTTGGGGGGAGTCTGTTCACCTTGGTCCCAATCCCAATGGCTGCTGAGATAAACTTGCCCACAAAGATACATTGCAGCCAGTGTAGCATCTCTTGCACGTGGATAGCTGCACACACACCCCCGCCCCCCAGGGTCCTGTGACTCAGTTTGCCTCCTTTTCATAAATATTCCAGTCCCAGCCCCCTCTATACAGCCTTCTTGTCCTGCTGGCTGAGGAGCTGGGACACACAGTAGGGGATGAGGGCGGCTGCTGCCAGGGGCACAGCTGCGCTCTTGCAGAAGGAGAGGAGGTAGAAGAGTAGCTCGACACCGGCAGGAGGCTTGAAGGAATCAAAGAGGTGCAGAACAAGCAGCGAGGTGGCGATGCAGCCCAGGCGGAAGGGCAACCGCTGGCCTGGCTTCCCTTTGCAGCTCTCCACATACATGGGGGAGTTGAGGGCCAGGCCCAGCCCAAAGAGGATGCCCAAGTTGCGCAGGAGGCCGGCGAAGGGTGTGGTGTCAATGTGGACCCACTCCGGCTGATCACACCACTTCTTGGCCTTCTCCAGGGTCCACAAGAGGTCGACACCCAATGCCTTGAGCAGCAGGTAGAAGCCCAGGGCGAAGCCAAAGAGGAAGAAGGTGGTACCCAGGTATCTCCGCAGGCTGGCGCTGTAGATGGAGCGGATGTGCTGGAAGCATTCAGCCACCACCATGCCTGGAGAGGGGGAAGGAGACATGGCACGTTAGGGCACAGGGAAACACCCAGGTGCTGGGCTGTGGTAATCCCAGCAGGACTGATAGAAACAGGGTACCATTCCTGACAGCAACAGCTTCCAGGTCTGTCCCAAAGACAGAACATTTCTACAAAGCCAGCCCTGAAGTCACCAGGACAGAGTGGAGACCAGGGTGTTTTGGCAACACACTGGCACCTGGGAGCATGTCGTTCAGTTCCCTGCTCTCACAGACAAGGGCACCGCACCAGCAGAATTACATTCGGGAGGAGGCAGGGGGTGAGAGAGTCATTTCACCTCACCCCTTTCCGACATGGCCGCAGCCCTTTCCAAGTGTCATGATCTCATGACGCTTGAGAAAGGGGCATGGTGACAGTCGAAAGAACCAGGGCAAAGGGAATCTCCACCCCTTTCTGACATGACCACGCCCCTTTTCTGAACATTATGATGCCACAATGCTTGGAAGGGGCAGGGCCAGGGCCAGGTGGGAGCCAGGGGGCACAACCTCACCTGCTTGTACCTTCCTCCCTGTACCCATGGCCACAGACTCCCTGTATGACCCTGGGCATTTTTCTCTGGGTCTTGTTCCTCTTGGGGGGCTGTAAAGATGAATACCCCAATGACCATGACTCAATGGTTATGGCACCAACAGTCAGGTAAATGTAGCTGGTAATGTTAACCAATAACCACCCTATGGTTGCACTGGCTCCTCTGTTGTGATGTTCCATGACCTAGAGGGCTTGGGTTCTTGCAAGCAAGAACATGACACCCTCCTGATCAGAGTGACCTCAGATTCCCACAGTAATTCTTGGGGAATACTGGTGCCCACTCTCAGTGACTGACTGATTGGGGCAACAAGGCCTGGGTAACTGCATGCAAGAGGCTTTGCAAAGGGATGGTACTATTACGTGCAGTGGTCATCCCCGTAACTAAATTACTAAATTAGTTCCCTGTAACTAAGTTAAGCACGTGCACCTGCACCCACTCAACCTCATGAATGTACTCGTCTCTCCCGATGTTCATCTCTCCCTTATCTCTCTTAGATTGTAAGCCCCTTGGGATAGGGACCTGTAGAACTATTGTTTGTACAGTGCCAGGTACACTGCTGGAACTTTAATGAGAACTTGTGATCTGCCCTTTGACCTTTTACCCAGTGCCTTGTCCAGGATGTTGGCTTCAGGGGACAGCACTGAGGAGTCTGGGAATCTTCGTGGGACACTCCAAGGCTGTTTTTAGACGAACGCGGTGGCGCCCGCGCTTGTTTTCAAAAAAGCCGGCAGCCCGTTCCACACGTGACGCTGCCGCCGAATACACCCATGTGCGGGCAATGCGCTTCCATTTCCGGCCGCGTATCACCAGCCTCGATCGCCGACCTGGTCAGTTCGTGCCCGGAAATGGATGCGCATCGCCTGCGCATGCGCGTATTTGGCGGCAGCGTCATGTGTGGAACAGGCTGCCAGCTTTTTTGAGAAACAAGCGCGGGCACCGCCACACTCGTCTGAAAACAGCCCAAGAGTTGCACAGACCTCTCAGTGCTGCCCCCATGAGGGCCGAGCTGGGAATCACCCTAGGATTCCCACTTCTCACCATTCAGCTGATTCACAGGGAATAGGAGCATCACCTGTGTGCCTTGCAAGCCCCAGGCTGAAGCTTGCACCGTGGGAAGCGGGCCCTGCCTGGCCGGATCGTACTGACCTGAGATGACCCCGGCAATGACTTGGTGGGGAAAATGAGCAGCGATGAAGACACGAGACAGACAGACGCACACCTGGACGGCCCAGAATGCAGCCCACAGTGCTGTCCGCAGGAGTCTGAGATGGAAGAGACAGGCTGGTCAGGACGGGAAGTGGCAGGACAGTCAGACTTTCCCTGCGCTCAGCAGATAGGGAGGGGAGGCATCCACGCTGTTTGCAGATGCGGAAGCATATGATGGGACTAATTCAGAAGCTTTAGTGGTTGCACCCTGACTCCTTCCAAAATGGATACAGATTCAGTGTCCCTCTGGCTGAGGGGGCAGGGCAGCATCAGACTTCTCCCCACCCACAATGTACCAGGGCTTGGGCTACTAAGAGACCCCTCCCCAAAACTAGCACAACCTCCAGGACCCCATCAGACTTAACCTGGTCCTGCTGAAGCCCCAAAGTGCACCCCAGAGCCCTTCACTGGTCTGCAGAGACAAGATCATCAGGCTGCCAGATCAACATTGCAAAATTAAGGGACACAGGGGATTCTGAGACAAGGGATGTAGCGGGCAACCTTACAGAAGTGCCACCCTCTGTGTGCTGCTTACTGGTGTTTCAGCGATGGCTGCTTGGTCCCTAGTGCAATGGAGAGAATGGCCGTCACCATCACGTAGTACACACCTGCAGCACCCATGGCATGGCCAGAAGGACTCCCTAGGTGGGGGAAGAAACAGTTCAGAGATCCTGGTTCCTAGTGGCACGTACACAGCTTTCTGTACTGCCCTTGGCAGACACAACAGCCCAGGGATTGGTGCAGCATGTGCAGTAGAGAGCAGTGGCCGGCCTTAGGATTTGCGGTTCCTAGGACAAAGATAAAATGAGGGGCTCTTGATGATCCCACCCCCTTTCCCCATTGCCCTGCCCCCTTAGGGGCACCCTCCACAGGACCCTAGAAGTGGCTGGGTTTGTGGCCCTGCTGGGAGAGAGTGAGAGCCCTGCACACTGTCCTGGTGAAATCGGGAGCCACTGCGGGGCTCCCAGAACTAGAGAAAAAAGAGTGGGGCCTGATGCAATTGTCCCAGGTTGCCCTGTGGTAAGGCCAGCCCTGTACAATACACAAGCCCACACACGCACAAGATTCTGGATCAAACAGGTGGGATTAGTAAAATCTCAGCTGGAAATCTGCTTCCATGATGAGACATGCAGGCTGGGAATGAGCTCCCACTGCCTGGCTTCTTCCTAATCCCCAGCCATGTTCGTACCTGATGGGGTTGTGGGGAGGAAATTATTATTAATTTTATTAGCAAGCATTTCTATAGCGCAAGTAATGTACCTGGTGCTTTACAAAGTAATTGAATAGACACGGTCCCTGCCCTAGGGCTTACAATCAGGAGGGGGAGGGGGGGACGAAGGAAGGGGAACAGAGAGAGACAAGGAGTTTAACATTCACAAGGATGTGAGGTTCCAGGTGCACGCGCTTGGAATAATGACTGGTTGGTCAATGTGGTGAGGATATGAGTACACAGACCTTAGGTAACAGATTTTACTGGAAGGAGGGTATCAGCAGGAGTTAGGTGAGGGGAGCAAGAAGTCGGGGAGGGCAGAGTGGAAGAGGTGGGTCTTGAGGAGGGATTTGAAGGTACGAAGGGAGGGAGTTCCAGGCATGGGGGGCAGCTAGGGAGAAGGGACAAAGGCGGTTAGGGGAGCAGGGGTGGCGTGGGAGGGCGAGAGGGGACAGAGGGGAGCGGAGTTCACGGACTGAAGTACGGAGGGAAATTACTTAGCACAGAGATGTAGGGGGGAGCAAGGTTGTGAAGAGCTTTATAGGTGAAGACTAGGAGCTTGTGAAGAATTCGTTCAGGAAAGGGGAGCCAGTGAAGAGAGGAGAGGAGAGGAGGGGCTGCACGTGGTTGAAGCAACCTCCCCCAACCCCTGGAGTCGGAGACGCCCAGGGTGCCAGGTGGGTGGTGTGTGAGAGGGGGGGGGGGATTTTTTTAAAAACTGCGGCAGCCGTCTCCAACGCCCTCCGCGGGGCCATTTGCCTGGGTGCCGCTGGCACATGCCTCGGGCTGGCCCTGGCGACAGGCGAGGTGGATGACCCTGGCAGGAGAGTTTTGGACGGAGATAAGGGAAGAAAGGTGAGAGCGGGGGAGGCCAGTGAGAAGGAGGTTACAGTAATCGAGGCGAGAGATGACCAGGGCATGAACAAGGGTTTTGGCAGAGGAGCCAGAGAGAAAAGGGCGAATCTTAGCAATGTTATGGAGGGAGAAGCGACAGGATTTGGCAATAGAGTCGATGTAGGGTTTAAAAGAAAGGGGTGACTCAAAGATGAAGCCTAAGCTACGGGCTTGTGGGACGGGAAGGATGGTGACCCCATCAATGAGGATTGACAGGTAAGAGGGAGAGGAAGGATGAGTGGGGAAGATAAGGAGTTCCATTTTAGCCATGTTGAGTTTGAGTTGACGTTGAGATATCCAGGTAGAGATATCAGAGAGACAGCTGGTGAGGCGAGCTTGAATAGATGGAGAGAGAGGGAGTTTGAGTGTCATCAGCATAGAGGTGATATTGGAAGCCATGGGAGACAATGAGTTTGCCTAGGGACAGGGTGTAGATAGAGAAAAGGAGAGGGCCAAGGACAGAGCCTTGGGGAACACCAACCGAGAGTGGAAGGGGTGAGGAGGTGGGGATAAAAAATAGTACTAAACCCTCAAGCTTACACTCTCCTTCCCTTCCATGCCTGGAACTCCCTCCCTGCCCACATCCGCCTTGCCCCCTCCCTTCGTACCTTCAAATCCCTCCTTAAGACCCACCTCTTCTGCTCTGCCCTCCCTGACCTCCTGCTGATACCCTCCATCCAGTACAATCTGTTACCTAAGGTCTCTGTACTCATATCCTCACCACATGGACCAAGCAGCCATCATTCTTGATGTAACTAAGCCAAGCGCGTGCACCTTGCACCGCTCATCCTCATGAATGTTCACTCCTTGTCTCTCCCTCTGTTCCCCTTCCTTCGTCCCGCCCCCTCCTCCCCCCATCTCTCAGATTGTAAGCCCTAGGGCAGGGACCGTGTCTAAAGCACCAGGTACATGGCTGGTGCTATATAAATGCTTGTTAATAATAAATAATAATAATACACCCCGGCACCCCAAAACGACAACATTTTCTTTTATAATATACATTAAAATATGCTGAGCAAAATAACATTTGCCAGTAACAAATGGAAACAAAATACTGGTATGGTCTCCAGAAACTGGTTTCAAAACTTACAACAGTGAGGTGGGGAGGTAGGTCCCTTCCCAGCTACCAGCACGTACCAAGGCCCTTACATTTCTCTCAAGTGATCTGCCCATGTGTACATTGTAGTGAATGTCATGCACACACAAGCCAGGCTAATCCCCTTTGCTGCTGAAAGGGGACTAGGACCATACTAGCCAGGGGTAAGGGGGTATTCTCCCACAGCCTTCCCTGCCCTATGACTTGTGGATACAGCCACACCTGCCTCTACCACTCAGGTGTGTTTGAGCTGCGGTCTCACCTGGGCCAGTCTCACAGGTGACGGGGAACTGCTGGATGGTGGGAGCAGAGGTGTTGCCATAGTAACCGGTCTCCCGCACCCACCAGTAGGGCCTCTGCCCAAAGAGGATCCTGAAACAAAAGAAGGAAAACTGAGCCCGCCTTGCTTGTGTAACACACTTGCAACTAGCTTGCTTTCATCCTGGCCCACACCTGCTTTGGTTGCTCAGCAAACCAGTTGCATGATGACACACATTCAATGTATGCAATCCCCAAAAATGACAGAGCTCCTTTTCTCGCAGCGAAGGAAGGGGCTAGAGTGGTATAGGGTCCCCATTATCTCCAGAGACACCCAGGGACAGAGCCAGCGAAGGACTGTGCGTACTCCAAACTCACAGCATGAATTCCTGGAGTGTTGAGCGCCCTACAGCTCCCACCAGGTCATCCTACAGCTAGAAGAACTCAATGCCCTGAACAAACAAGAGCCGAGACCCACACACCAGAAAGAGACCAAGCAGGGCAGGGAGGACGAGCTTGGGGAAGCTCGTAAATGCTTTGTTACGCCCAATAGTGGATCTGATCTCTCACACCCATTTATACCACTTGCACGTCCCATCCCTGAGGACAGACTCACTTTGCTACAGGTGGTGCATTTGCAAGCATCATCCTTGGCCACAAGCCACCTTGAGTGAACTCTTCCCTATTACCTAAAGATCTGCTCCATTCTCTGGCTTTGGGGAAGAGGAAGGCTCATGAGAGCAGCCAGCTTGATGGAAACCTGGAAGTGGTGTAGCTACCATGGAGTGAGGGGGCTCAGTTGAATCCGGGCCCCGGACCCTGAGGGGGTTTTTACAAGTGGCCTGAGCACCACTAGGAAATTTTCAGACTGGGCAGAGGAAGGAGTGGAGTAAGCACTTCACCCCCATGCACTCTGAAAATTTCCCAGTGGTACTTTGGACATTTGCAAAGGACTCTGCCAAGAAAGAGTTGTTAAGAGCAGGTGAGGGGTGAAGTGCTGCCCCCAACCTCACTCACCTTTGTGGCAAGATTGCTGCTGGGAGCTTACATGGGGAAGCCCTGCCTCCTGCCCTTAAGGTCCTCCCTGACCCCGACACTGGGAAGTCCGGGCCTTTGCCCATAGGGGGCCCATAATTGGGACATGAGCCCAGGCTCATTACATCCTTGCTACACCACTGAAACCTGGTGGACGGATGTGGGGAGGTCCTCAAAATCCTTCTGGTTTCTTTCGTGCTGCTATGCGGGGCTGTGCTGTCTTTTGTATTTTGGAGAATCACTAGACAGTGATCGGCCCTGGAATCCGTTAGCCATCTCGAAATCAAACACAGACCGAATAATCCAACCATGTTAAAGGCATGGGCAGATGGGGCAAGAAGTGGGACTGGCTTATGAGGCAGGATATAGGGTCTGTTATAGGACAAGATATGGAGTGAGATAAGGAGCTAAAATGGGATAGGATATGGGGCAGAAAATGGGGACCTATTGTGGGATGTGGATATGGGGCTGATCAAGGGGCATGATATGGGGCTGCTTATAGGTCTTACGGGGTGTGGATATTAGGCCTATTACGGGAGCAGATATGGGATGTGTTTGTGAGGTGGGCATGGGATATGGGGCTAGAACTGGGGCAGGATATGTGGCTGGATATGGGACCTAGTATGGGGTGTGATATGGGGCTAGTTATTGGGTGGGATATGGGTCAGGATATAGGGCTGATTATGGGATGAGATATGGGGCTGGGAATTGATTTGTTTATGAAGTGGAATATGGGGCTGTTTATGGGTCAGGTTAAGAAGAGAAATCACACGCTAACACTTTAGCCCAGCTTTATGCTAAGCACCCACTTGAGAGGAAAATATTAATCAGTAAGAGAAAGTGCCCAAGTGCACAGAAATGCATGATCTGCCCCAGGGACCATCCTGGGGCAGATTCTCCCCCACCTGCCTCTTGCAAGGGGCTAGCACTCTCCTTTGAAGGGCTGGGTACTGTTGCTGCCAGGAGTCTGGACTGGATGTGCCCGAGCCTGAGCCAGGCCAGCAATTCCTGTGACAGCACAAAAACAAACTACTCACCACTTGAAGACAAGGTTGAGCCAGTCCCCTATCACAGCCACCCAGAGGAGTTTGATGCCCACTGCCTCACAGAGGTGGAACCAGATGGGGAAGAGGATGAAGAAGGTGTTCCTGAGGTCAGCAGCGAAGGAAACGAAGAGGAACCAATCCTGGGAGCCCTGGTAATTCACCTGGAGGTAGTGAGTGGCCTGGATGCCGGAGTCATGCAGCATGTTCATGCTGGCTTCCATTGCAACAGCTTCTTATCAGCACCCAGGTGTCAGCACAGCAGAATGCCGAGTTATTTCGGCCAGTGCTGGGATGGCAGTGTGCTCACTCTTTGCTCTGTCTGCATTTTATACCCTGCTGGACTCAGTGTGCCGGGCACTCCAGCACTGATCTTTGGACCCAAAGAGTCTTGGGTCAAAAAAACACCTCTGGATCAAAGGTGCATCACCGGAGGGTTGGAACAAACATGTTTAGATTCTTTGACGTAAGGGACACAAACAGGCTGACACAAACAGCACGGTGGGTGCCATGTGCCGACTTATTGGCGGGGGGGGGGGGGGGGAGGATAACCCTTTACCTGCCTCCAACCCCTGATCACCAGGGTGGGGATACTCCACATGCAGCAGAGGCAGGACTGGGGTCAAGCTGATTTCCTGACAGTTCCCCGAAAAATCAGTAAGGATGTCTCCTTATTGCTGGAGAGATTCCTGAACTATCAAATCCTGTTTGAACACACAGAAGCACAGGGCAAGAAGGATATCCCAAGAGAGCATCTAGACCACCTCCCTCAACGTTGAGGCAGAATTTCACTAAACCATCCCAGACAGACATTAAGTAATCAATTACTAAAAACTCCCAGTGATGAAAACTTCCTCTCTCCCCCACCCCCCTGGCCCCTCACTGTTTCCCTGCTCAACTACTCTCCCAGCTAGAACGTTTTCCTAATATTTAATCTCCCTTCTTGCAGTTTAAACCTATTTTCTCTTATCCTCCCCTGGGTAGCCCCTGAGAACAATTATTAGGGTGAAAATAAACAAGATTAGCATCCACATTAGCACCCACCAGGTGGGTGTTCACCTGCCCATCTATTAGGTGTTTGCCTGCCCTCCACACTCCTCACCACTCACGATGCCATCCAGGGACATCGCAGGCCCACCGTGAGGGCCGGCGTGTGCTAATTCACGTCCACATTGCCGCCTCTCGTTAATTAGGGTCACCCACAGCCTCACCCAGATCCAGATCCGCCCACGCCATAGAGTCGTGCCTAGTTCAGCTACGAGAGGAGAGACACTCTCTCAGCTGAGGGGAGGCAGTGAGAGGGGAGAGCAAGGGAGCAAGAGCAAGACCACTCTGATTAAAAGCGGTGGGGGGCGCGGGGGGGAATGGGACAGGACCACAGCCAGAGAAGGCTTCTTCCCTGGCCATGACCCCCCATTTCCATCAGAAGCAGTGCTCACGTGCTTGGGCAGCTGCAAGAGGAGAAAGCGATCACACTCTCTCAGCTGAAAAGCAGCTGCAAGAGGAGAAAGTGGGGGTGCAGGAAGGACCTTCTCCAGAGGATCTGCACCCACACTCGTCTCTCCATTTGGGAAAGGAACCGAGGGGAGGAGAAAGGCTGCTCTGGAGGATCCATAGGGCTCCTGCACTCCCTTTGCTTGGTTCCTTTATCTAGAGGATAAACCAAGCCAAGCACGTGCACCTGAGACTTTGCATCCACTTGAATGTTTTATCCCTTGTCTCTCTCTATGTCCCCTCTCCAATGTCTCCCGCCTCCGAGTCTTTTAGATTGTAAGCCATAGGCAGGAACCGCGTCTATCTCAGTGTTCTGTAAAGCGCCAGGTGCACAGCTGGCACTATACAAGTGCTAATAAATAAAATAATAATAATAATAATAGATTGTAAGCTCCTGTCTTTTGTATGTTATGCACATTTGTACAGTGCTGCATACAACTAGTAGCACTTTAGAAATGAAAAGTAGCAGGAGCAGTATAGTACTTTCCATCACAGCCAGGGCTGGGGAGAGGGAAAGTGCTGAGTGATGCCAGCACAAGAAATGCAGGCAGGGGGCTGCCCATTCACTTTTATTAGGTCTACATGCTAAAAACTGTGCGTGGGGGGCTGCACAGACCAAACACAGACTCCAGCCGGCTTGGGGGGGGGGGGCGCTGCACAGACCGAACACAGACTCCAGCCGGCTATTGTCTCATTTGAAAACATTTTTAGAGAGAGTAATACAATTATAGGGTTGAAATATGGAAGGAACTTCTTGGGCCATCTAGTCCAACCCTCTGCTCCAAGGCAGGATGCCGTATATCCAATGTATTAGTTATTAATTATTATTAATAATTATAGATGTATGCCCCACCCTATCCTGAAGGCTCATGGTGGCTTATAAAAAATAAAATAGTATAAGGAAACAAATATATAAACACGTATAAACAAACAACACATATAACACTGTCCCCTGCCCCTCTTCCCCCCCCTTTCACTCCAGGTATTCCCTTCACCCAGTCTATTGCTATTTATCATTTCTATAACACTTTCAGTGTTCAGAGAGCTTCACAGTCCTTGACTAGTTCACCCCCGTAACAGCCCTGTGAAGCAGCTCATTATTATTCTCATTTTACAGATGGGAACGGAAGATGTGAGATTGTGACCTATTCAATGCCACTCAGTGAGTTAATGGCTAAAATGGGATTTGAACCCTGGTCCCCAAGGCCAATACCTTATCCACTATGCTACACTGTCTCTTGTTCGGTTTCCCCTTACCCTTGCAAAGGCTGTGGCAGCAAACTCCCAATTCTTTACCCTCCCAACCATTCCCATAAAACCCCATTCTATTTCTATCTACTTCTAGGGGAGTGCCCTTCCCTGTCTCCACCTAAACACCTGTACCCCACCCCCAAAAGGGAGTCTGTTCCCAATTCCTGCCCTCTCATTCATCCCCACAATACAAACAAAAAGCACCCGAGATACAGATCTTAAAGATTTTCATTCAGGGGTGTAACAATTGAATAAAGTTAATAAGGCAGGCCAAAAAGGAATTTGAGAAGCAACTTGCTAAAGATGCTAAAAATAATAATAAAACCTTTTTCAAGTACATCAGAAGCAGGAAGCCTGGACCACTGGACCGTTAGTCAGTTGGACCGTTAGATGACCAGGGTGTGAAAGGGGCGCTTAGGGAGGAAAAGAACAGTGCAGAGAAGCTGAATGAGTTCTTTGCTACAGTCTTCGCTGCAGAGGATGTTGGGGAGATATCACCTACAAAGTAAGGTTCCGGCGTGGTTGAGTTGGAAGAGCTGTCATAAATCAACATGACTCTGGAGGAGGTTCTAGAGCAAATTGACAAACTAAATGCTAACAAACCACCAGGACCAGATGGTATTCACCCCAGAGTTCTGAAGGAACTTAAATATGAAATTGCAGACTTACTGTTAGTAATTTAATTTGTAACCGATCACTAAAATCTGCCACTGTACATGAGGACCGGAGGGTGGCAAATGAAACCCCAATATTTAAAAAGGGCTCCAGAGGTGTTTCTGGAAACTACAGACCAGTAAGCTTGATGTCCGGGCCAGGCAAAATGGTGGAAACTATCATTAAGAACAGAATCACTGGGTAGGTTGATAAACATGGCTTAATGGGGAAGAGTCAACATGGATTTAGTAAAGGTAAGTCATGCCTCACTAATCCGTTGGAATTCTTTGAGGGTGTAAATAAGCATGTGGACAAGGGAGATCCGGTAGATATAGTGTACCTGGATTTCCAGAAAGCATTTGATAAGGTCCC
>QEPC01007237.1:5262507-5290039 GCA_003113815.1 Sphenodon punctatus
AGAGAAGACTGAGAGGGGACATGATAGAGGTTTATAAAATCTTGAGTGGTGTGGAACGAGTAGATAGGGAACGGTTATTTACCCTCTCAAATAGTACTAGAACTAGGGAACCGCCCCCCCCACCCCACCCCGGTGCGGTCCATGAAACTAGCTGCCGGCAGATTTAACACAAATAAAAGGAAGCACTTTTTCACTCAACGCATAATTAACTTATGGAATTTGTTGCCAGAGGACGTTGTCAAGGCCAGTAGTATAGCTGGGTTTAAAAAAAGACTGGATAAGTTCTTGCAGAGTAGGTCCATTAATGGCTATTAACCAAGTTGCTTACAGGATGAACTTCTTACTGTCGGGAGCTGGGAGTGAACAATGGGGAATGGATTGTCCATTGTGACTGCTGGTTCCTCTCCCGTGCAATCGAGATCGGCCACTGTCGGAGGACAGGATGCTGAGCTCGATGGACCATTGGTCTGACTCAGTATGACACTAGTTAAGACTGTGAAGGACTCAGGCTCAGGTTCCAATTATGGGCCCCCTTAGGACAAGGGGCAGGGTCTCCAAGATGTGAAGACAGGAGGTGGGGTGAGAAGAACCTTCAGGTCAGGATGCTGCTGCTATAGAAGGACCCCCAGCCCCAATGCAGAAGATTGGAACAGATCTCAAGAAATCATCCAGTCCTATAATAAAATAATAATAATAATAATAATAAAAATAAAATTGTAGTGGTATATCCAAAAGGACATAACCATGAATACTACAGCATTCAAAAACTACAATACAAACTAACAAATAAAGATAATAAAATATATATTACAATAAAATTTATCAAAATACTATCCCCTTAGTCATCGACAATCAAAACCAAGACCTTAGAATAACCGTTATTACCATACTAACGTTCTCACATCACCAAAACACAACACAAAAAGCATATCAGAAAAGGGTAGTATAATGCAAATATCACTCTAACTTGATTGCTACAAGATATACATCCATATTTACAAGGACTAAGAAGTCTTAAAATTCAAAAACTGACTTCTAAGTGCAATTGACTTCAGAAGAAATCTGGCTACAGTCTCAGAAATTTCTGGCAGTTGGTTGACCAGTAAAATTATTGCCAATGGACTGATCTTCCAGGAAATCTGGACAAAATTATGTCCAGATATTGCCTTCTTATTTCCTGGTATAACTGGCATTCTAGCAAAATATGGGAAACCGTTTTGACTTGCTGAAAGTTGAAAGGGCACAGCCGATCTGCAAAGGGTACCTCACTACACCGACCCTCCAAAACCATGGAGGGGAATACATTAAATCGTGCCAAGAGGAATTTGCAACCCAAAACTGGAGACAGTTTACTTTGCCAGTAATTCAGTCTGACCAGCCTTAGGTACCAAGCATGAGTAAATCCCCAAAGGGGGTGAGGCATTTATAGCGGCTATATCCTCCTGGCGTGCAATGTCCACAATCCTCCTATTAATTTCTGCTCTAGCCACTAGAAGACCTCTATTTTGTAAATAAATCATCGAAAATCCGATTTTGGTCATGACATCTGTCATAGTAGAAGACCATAAAGATTCATATTTGTCTTTGGCCAACAAAGGGAACAAACCTGAATAGGGGTATACGACAGCATGAAGCCATAGTAAAAGGGAATGCTTTTTTACCTTCCAATTCCAACTAAGTTGTCCCGTTTCTATTCGAACTGCTGCTACAACAACTATTCCCAGTGATAAATGGAAATGTTTCCTCGGAAATGCAGCTTGAATCTTATCCAAACTAAATGGCCGACTGGTGGCCCATAAAGAGGCAATGAAGATGCAACTTTGGCATTCAAAACTTTTATGGCCATTAACTCTCTTCTGCAGCCCTTTCTAGAAAAGTAATTTCCAGTCCTACACCCACAAGTAGCAATCCAAGATATATTGCTAGAATGTATCAAAGGCTTGCAAAAAGAATGTCCCTGCAGTCCTACAGTGATTCCCTTCCTCAAGGGATGAATCCCCCCACTGCCTACAATGTATTGATGATGAGAAAAAACAAAATAAAAAACTCTTAATGATGGGACACCGATTATTGGCCAGGGCAGTACTCAGGTTAAAGTTTGAAGCAGGAGGGAAATGTGGGAATACAAACTCCCACAATAAAGAGTACACTTGGGAGAAGAGTCTCATGTGATCTTGTGTGAATGCACCCTCTCAAATGATTCCTGCACCTGAAAAGGCTGATCTGGTCCACCCCTTGCAGAGAAGTAGGGATAAGTATGCTTAACCATCCCTGGCAGATGTTTATCTAAACTGATTTTTTTAAAACTTCCAGTGATGGGGAGTCCCACGTTTTCTTAACTTGGTTCCACTGACTATTATTATTCCTATAGTTGAAACTGTTCCTAATAATTGTGATATCGCTTCCTGCAACTCCATCCTATTGCTCCTTGTTCTATTCTGTCTCTACAAGAACAATTGATCTCTATCCTCTTTCTACATTAAACACGTTAGAAAACTTATGTCCTCCCTCAAGTCTCTTCATGACTGAACATGCCCAGTTCTTTCAGGAGTGGGATGGGGGTGGGGTGGGGAGGAGAATGGGGATCCTGCCCAAACAGCTTTGGGCAGGGGTTTGAGTGGTTATTGAAAATCCCTGCAAATTGGCTTAGCCAATCTCTTTCTCTCTGAACACACTCTAGTTGTGTTCAATTCAGCTCTTTAAATGCCTCCTCCAAAACATATCCACATGAGGATACCTGAATGGAATGGCAGGGAGGAGTAGAAATGGGATAAGTGGATGAAGGAGAGAGGCACTGATAATATTGGTTCAGAGTAAATACAGAGAAGGTGCACAAGAAAATGAAATAAAAATAATACAAAATGCTACGGATCAGGTCCCCTCTCAGTAGTTACCTATCCCTTGTTCCAGAGGTCTGATGTCTTGTCTCTGATAACAGGCAGATTGCATATTATTGGGAGCTGTGTTCTTCACATACCGATGGTGTCAATAGTTTCTTTCTTGTATCTTAAGCACAACTTTTAACTCTCTAGATTTCCTTGCTTTGAGTTTTCTATTAACTCCCATTGTTGGTTATCCAGCTATTGTATAGCTTTAACCTACATTTACCCAGATGGCCTCTATTACCTATGTGGGCTGATTGTCCTGGCTTTTGAAATTTTACAGTGCTAATTTCCTGGCTAAGGTTCTTCACCTATCTTTAGCAAACTCCCCATACAATAAGTTTCCCTCTGGCTCATACAATGAATGGTAAATAATACAAACATCTTTCTCTGGCTCATACAATCAATGGTGAATGAATACACACTTCTTTGACATCATGACCTTCCCCAGGTTACACGTGAAGATTTCACAACATACATCATTGCTGGGTTCATAACTTCCCATGACAAGAGGGGAATGAGGGAGATACAAGGGTGGCTCCGTGGGAGGCAGACAGAGATTCACTGCTTCTCCCCCACCAGCCATCCCTGCACAACATGGAATTTGAGTGAAATAAAGCAATCTGAGAAAACCCCCTCCCAATATACATAGAGGGGCTGGGAGATCCTAGCTCAGCCTTCCTGAGCATTCCTATGAGCCCACCAATTGTTTGCACTGTAACTACCTGCTAATGTTTCCTCTGTCATTCACTTGCATTGGATCTCCTTGCAAATGAATTATTCACCAGAGATTAGAGTTGCCGATGCACCCCAATGAGGCAGGACAACGTTAAGTGGGTTTAAACTGCCGCACTCTTTATTCAAATTACGATTAACTTCTGATTAAAATTGTTGGGGGTGATTTGGGTCCAGCACCTCAATTGAAACAATAACTTGAACTGAGGAATTGGCCTGATGTACCATCGTGTACCAGATCCCTATCAACTGCCCAATGTCTTCCCCTTCCCCTACGGTGGGCTACTGGGAGGGGGACAGGCCCCTTCTGAGCTGGAGTAAGGAGGATGGTGCCCTCAGGCTGGGGACAATACGTGTCCCTACTACCCTCGCGGCCACTTCTCCCAGGGGGGCTGACCCCACCGCTTGCCATACCCTGCAATTGCGGCAGGTGTTGCCTCCCTATCGTGTCTGCGGATGCCTCATCTACTACATTTAACCTAACCTACATCTGGTACCGGACCCCTGCCACTAAGGGTCCGCCGGCGTCAGCTGGATGGGCCCGAACCCCACCTATGGGGTCAGAATGCCCTCTAACTTTTCTTTAACCACAAACAAGTAAGAGTCGTTCCTGGCTGGGGACAAATAGACCCCATCCTGCCGGTAAAGCTCAGACCGTCGGTGCGATATGCCGTGGTGACTGAGTGTTTCAGTCCCGAGGCTACATAGCCACCTCCCTATCTATTAATCATTTTTCTAGTTTTGTCAATTTTTCGAGGGGGAACCGCCTCACCCCAGGACACCCGCTTGACTAACTCAGTCCACGCTATCACTGCCCTTGGGAATAGTTGTTTAATAGCCCAGATGTCACTCTTTATATCCTTTAACATCTGCACCCCTTTTACCTGTACTAGATCATTCCCCCCCCAATGTGAAGCACTAGGATATCTGGCTGGAGGACTCTACCCTCCCCCGCAAAGTGGGGAGCAACTGACGCCACCTCATGCCTCCGTGGCCCTTCCAACAGATTTCTGCATATGCCGATAGCCCCAACTGGGTTCCCCAATGCGAATTCCCAGCCGCCTTGCCTGCCCAGCGAACCAAGCTGTGGCCCACGATCCACACCAGCCATCTGTGGTTATGGGGGAAACCTGGAGAAGTAGAAAATTTGTTAATGTTGAACTGTGGGCAGGGCAGCCCTCACATAGGACCAGTACGCATGAGAGTGCCACCTGCCTATGGCCTGGATGCCCTGCTCCAGCATACTGGAAACCGTTGCGAAGCTGGCAGCCCCAATCCTGAAAGAATGGGTTCCAAAGAGCCCCGAGGGGAGATGTAGGGATGTAAGAGCAGCCCACATGACCACCAGAAATTGGTACCTGGTCAAGCAAACCCCATCCGTGTGTCGGAAGAGAAGGCCTGGGATAGCGGGACGTGCTGCTAGACATTCTGTAAGTGCCCGGACCGGGCATAGTTCCATGGACCCTGCCTGCACCAGCTGTACTATATACCCCCACCCTCTCTGGTCAGTCTTTGAGCGGCGCAAGCAAAGGGCTACCACTTGCTGGGTGAGGCAGATGTCCTCGATGGTCAAGGCCCCAGCAGAAGTATCCCTGGCTGAGTCACCACCAACTCACTCACTGTGAAGGCTCCGAAAAATGCTACTGTGAAAACTGCAGTAAATAACCGAGCCTCAATCTCATTTGTGCAAATCTGGGGAAGCACTCTGCACATGTCTGTTAACAACTGGGGAGTTATGGGCGGCCACTCGTCAGGTGGGGACCCTCGCTCCCTCACCCATGCTTCCAACACCCACCTTGCAAAAAAGCCCCGGTCTGGCAAGGGGTGACCCGCCAGGCAGCTCATAAAGCTCAGCGCGGTCATCTTGCCACTAATGGTGCCCACCACCGCCCCCCGGTGCCTCAGTTCCATTGCAAACTGGAATATCTGGGCCTCGGGGGTAGGAAAACCCAAATTCCACTCACGTAGGGAACGGTAACTCTGAAAGTTGTTGAAAGCCTTTCTGTATGTGGCCCATGGCGCCAAGGATCTCCGGATGGTGTCGTGTAATTCTAGGATCCAAGGGTCCATGCTGACCGGGGCAAGGGGTCCGGGTTCAGTCTGGCTCCAGGTGCAAGTGAACAGAACCGCTTCATCTGGAAGAGAGAGAGGGCGTCAGCCACCCCGTTATTTACGCCTGGCACATGCTTAGCCTGGAACAAGATGTTGTGGCATAAACAGGTAAGCACAAATGCCCTAACCAGCCTCATAACCCTGGGGGATCGGGAAGACTGGGCATTGATTACATGGACCACTGCCTGGTTGTTGCACCAGAATAATACCATTTGGTTTGCTAACTCAGTTGACCAGAGGTGAACCACCAGGATGATGAGGTAGAGTTCGAGGAACATCATGTCCCTGGTCACCGCCTCGTCCTCCCACTCGGGCAGTCACGGGGCCGCGCACCATCTATCCCTGAAAATAACCCCGAATCCCATTTCCCCGGACACATCAGAGTTGACCTGGAGTTCTGTTTCCACCAGGAGACGCTCTCTCCAGATGCTCACCCCGTTGAAGTCAACAAGGAAGGACATCCTTCATATCCCTCGTGACTTATACGTGGCGATGAGGCTGTGGGTCCCCCACAAGCCTTGCATATAAACGAGACAAAAAGACCCTTCCCGGGGCCACCACCCAACAGGCAAAATTAAGGCTGCCAATCAGCAACTGTGACCTTATAGGCCGCTAAACAGTGATCAATTTTTGTGTGCAAGGCAGTCAATTTTCCCTTGGGAGGCGGGACACCCCTACGTCCATATCCAGCTCTATCCCTAAATACTGCAATACCGTGGTGGGGCCCTCTGATTTTTCCAGGGTCAGTGGGATGCCAAGACTGTCTGCTACCCGTTGGAAAGTCTCCATTAATCCTTTACTCTCATTGGAGCCTGCGCCACTGCTGAAGAGGAAATCATCCAAATATTTGGTGATCTCCCCCCCAGCAGCGCGCTGTCAGACCACCCACTTGATCAATGAACTAAAGCGCTTGAACGCTGAGCAGGAAATCGAGCATCCCATGGGCATAGCCTTGTTGAAATAAAACTGGCCATGAAAACGAAAACCTAGGAGATGGAAACTATCTGGGTGGACCGGGAGTAAGCAAAAAGCTGACAACATCGCACTTCGCCAAAAGGGCTCCTCAGCCACGGTGCTTCACTTGCGCCACCGCTGAGTCAAAGGTTGCATAGCGGACCGATGTGAACTCTCTAGGGATAGCATCATTGACAGACCCGCCCCGGGGGTATGACAGGTGGTGTATCAAGCGGAACTCCCCGAGGACTTCTTGGGAACCACCCCCAATGGAGAGACTATCAGGTTTGGGAAAGTAAGGACAGTAAATGGGCCCGCCACCCTACCCTCGGCTTGCTCTTTAGCTAGTTTCGCTTCAACAATATGTTCTAGCACAAGGACAGATTTCAAGTTAGGGGCGGCCTTATGTTGTTGCACCTCCCCCACCAGAATTTGAAATCTCTCCCGGAAACTGTCCACTATGTACTGGATTTTGTCCTGGGCACGGTGGGACCGGAGGGCCGCTTCCAGCTGCTCAACCTTAATTGAGGTTGGGGCTTTTTGCAGGGCCTGCCTGTCCCCTGCCCCCTTTCCCTCCTTTTCCTTGGGGACCAGAGGTGCCCTTCCCCCCAGGTCCTGACTTCACCCTGGGGCAGGCAGAGGCCATGTGGAGGCCTGCACAGTTAGGGCAGGAGTGTGGAAACCTGCATGTGGGCCAGGAACATTTCCCCAGGCATGTAAACTCCCAGCACTGGCTCTCGGAGCTGCCAGCTGCGCGCCCTGCTTTGCCACAAAAAAGATCATTGGCCGGGGCGACATCCCCCACCCCCCTTTTGCCAAGAGATGCCCACTGTTCGACCGCGGAACATTGGCTCCATCCACCATGCAGTCGAGCCAGAGATCTGGGACGTGTATATCCCATTTCATTCCTGGGGTAAAGGCTGCTTGGTGGTGAAATGCCTCGTTATACCGGAACCATGCTCCAGGGGGGCCAGATTCGTAGGCCCGTCTGATGATGTACACGTATTTAAGGACATTGGTGGCCCTGGCAGGGTAGGCCTGAATCACCACGCCCTGGTAAATTGCATAGGCCGCAGTCCAATTAGACCAGTTCCTATCCGGTTTAGGGCGCTTGAAGCGCTCCTTCTCCTTCTTGCCTTCTGGCTCAGCCAGATCTACTATTGGGTCCCTGAAGAGGAGGGTGAACAGATCCACAAATTCGCCTTTCCATATCTTCTCGTGGGCGGTTGGGAGCAGGTGTGACCTATGGGTGCAGATACCGTGGTATAACCCACCCCCGGAGGAGGAGGGGCTAAGCTGGTCTCCCCCACTGTGATTGAGACAGCCTTGGTTGGGTGGCGTAGCTGGCCCACACCTGGAGCGCATGATCAGCCTGCGCGGGGGTGGGGTGGAGGCACCAGGGGCGGGGCACCCAGAGCCGAGGTGTCAGGTTGGGTCACTGGGATCCATGCCCCATTCCACCATAGCAGCTGGGTGGAAGATTCCCCCAGGGTGCCTGCCTGGGCAGCCCCCCCTGTGGCTGGGGCAAGACTGGGGCCCTCAGACCAATATAAGTTAACCCGTTGGGCCCAGGGGGTCCACCCACCAGGTATAGCCACTGGTATGGGTTGCAGTGCCCCGCCCCACCCCACCCCGCCGTCCCGTACCCCCTGAGGGGACCCATCCCAGGTGTACCTTGAGCTCCAACCGGTGTCAGTGCTTCCTAAGGATGGGACATCTGGGCAAATACCGGTTCCTGGATTTACCGGTTCCCGGATTTCAAAATACCAGCATACCAAATTTATACCGGTATACCGGTACCGGTTTTTTCCCATTGATTTCAATGGGGAACTGTCCCCATTGAAATCAATGGAGAAAAAAAAACACTCTCCCCCCTCCCCCTCCCAGACTGAGCAGGTGGAAGGGGGGACACCCCCCACCCACCCTGCCCAGGCTGGATTTTTTTATTTTTATTTCCCTAAGTCCCCCTGGGCTCCAGGCCGCTGCTGGTGACTCAGAGCCCGCACCAGCAAGTAAGTGTACCGGTACTGTTGATCCCTGGGGTGGTTTAACACACACACCCCACTCCAGGGATCACCCTACCTTGCCTTTAGCTCTGGGCGGTGGCGGCAGCAGCGGTCCGGCGGCCGGCTTCAGCTCTGCTGTGGCTGCCGGCTTCAGCACGCTAGTGACGCTCTAGGCCTTCCGCCGTGGGGCAGGGCCTGCCACCCGGTGTGTGTGTCTGTCTATTTTCAGGTGCCTCGTGACTGGCGGGTCCTCCAGGAACCTCGCCAGGGGGTTAACCTTACGGCCCCCCTTTTGTGGCTGTGAAATTGGGGCCGGTTCTGGGGTCCCCATTTGAGGCAGTGGCCCGTGTGGGGCTCTGGGACACCTGGCTCGGCTGCCAGGTGTCCCAGAGCTGTGGTGCTGTACTGAGCCGCATGCTCTCGTTCAGGTGGCGGGGGGGCCGGCCAGGCATCCCGGTGCGGGCGATTCTGACTATTCGTGGCCTTCTTCCTGGGGCCCATTCCACCCAGTTCAGGATGGGGGAGGGGGAGCAAACCCGATGCTGCGGGCCTGCTGGAGTCGCTGCTGGAGCTCGTCAGAGGCCACATCGCTCCTTGTTGCTCTGCTGCCCTCACTGCCCTGAACTGTTGGGTGAGTCGGCAGCAACCTTAAACACCCCCGCCCTCCTCTGGCAGGGGCCAATCATAACCAGCACTTTTTTGCGCCAGCCTGGCCAGGGCTGCCTAGCAACCCTGGCCGGGTAACTGCAGACATGGCGGCCACCCCCCTTTTCCCGCCACGGGCCAGCTGCTGCACCCACAGGGATGGCGCTGCTTCGGTTCCCTGTCCCGCTCATTGCCTAATTGGGGGGGGGGAGGGGTGAGGCAAAGTCCCATCGCAGCCAGTGGGGCTGCGAAGGGGCAGTTCTTGCCTACCAACACAGCGCCAGCGCAGGCAGCTTTACTTGGCTGAGTTGGGCTTGATTTCCCACTCTGAAAACATTCCCACAGCAAATATATATTCTGCTACCTGTTTCAGCTACTGATGAGTTCTGGTCGTTGCTGATCTCTAATTGTGGCAGATTTTTAGTCTAGGCCCTCTTTCTTGTCGGTGAGTTTTTCTGGGAGCAGTTTAGGTGTGATGAATCCTGCATCAGTGCAGGGAGATGGACAGAGGCATAGTCAGGTTGGAATGGGCCCTGGTGCAAAAGATGGAATGCTTCCCCCCTCCCCAACAAGGGATTCCACACCAGTGTGCATATTTATACTACCCCACTCCAGGCACATGAGCCCAGATGCAGCTGCACCCGCTGCACTTACTATAGCTACGCCCCTAGGGCTGGACTAGATTACCCTTGAGGTTAGGTTTGCCATGTGTGCAAATTTTTAAGGAACTTATAAAAAAATACATGTTGCAGGCCCTGCAACATGTATTTTTCATAAGTATCCCATAAATATTTGCATAGGTGGCAACCCTATTTGAGATCCCTTCCAGCCCTGTTACTCTTCCTGTGGGCTTGGCTCCCCAAACTCTCTCATTTTTGTTGTTCTTTTGACCCTCTCCAGTTTACCTAGCCCTTGCTAAAAGGGTGGACCCAATAACCGAGCATACCTCTGCAGCTGAGGCCAACTTGGCCCAAAGTAAAGCAGCATGGTTACATCCCTGTCTTGGATAAGATGTTTTTATTAACCCAGAGTGTCTCAAACTGGGGGTCGGAACCTCAAAATGGGACTCCAGGGCAAATTTTGGATTTGGGGTTTTTTTTTTAAATTCCGTTTAAAAAAAATTATTGAAACTACCCCACCCACCCCCCAAAAAAAAAATCAATGCAAAAAAACTGAATTGCCCAAAACCAAACTGAGAACTGAAATTTTGGGAGAACTGAAGAGCGGCCATTTTCAGGTTGATTTGGTTCTAACTGAATCCAAAATTCCCATCACTGCTAAATAATGTCACCCCAGCTATAGATGGGGTCATGATTGGAATCGATACTGGCTTGGTAGCTGTTTGGGGTCGCGAGATTTAGGCAGCGAGTATTCTGTCTTGGAGCAGGGGGGTGGACTAAATGACCTTCGTAAGTGTACAACCCTGTGATTCTAATTAAATTTAAGCTTTAAAATGAGGTCACTCAGGCAAAAACACGGCAGCCACTGTGCCAATCTCTCACATAATTATCTTCGCTTTTTTTTTGGGGGGGGGGGGGGAAGGCAACATCATTGCACTGTCACCTCATATTGAATTTATGAGTCACAGCAACCACCCGATCCTGCTCTTTATGCCACAGACAAGTGTCACTCACCCCAAACATTGAAACCACTGCAAGTCAGGCCCCTGAGATTGCCCAGCATCCTGACACACCCCAGCCATGTTGGCGGCAGCAAGGAGGAGGGGTTCCGCCCCTTTCAATATCATCATCAGCACATAACTCATAAGGCCCATTAGGGGCCTGGCATTCCTGCCGTCTACCAGGCACTCACAAACATGTTGCCAACATGCTGAGAACCTGTGCCTTTCAAGTGAGCACCAAAGAAGATGATTTTGCATTGTTTCATTATGATCCGTTCCAGATCCGATGGGCTAGTTTGTTTGTTCCCTACAGGTTTCCTTATCAATCAACTCCGCAGACAGGACCTTTGCCAGCCCAGCACAGAAGGCGTGTATGCATCTGAGATTCCTTTACAGGACACATGGAAACACAGGGAGCCCCGGGGGACTTGTGATAAACCTGTAGAGGAGGAGAAGCACTGAGTAGCTCTCCAAAAACCGGAATGTCTACTGCAGAGATGGGAACCTTAGGCTAGGGTAGCCAGATATGCAAATTTTATAGGACACTTGTAAGGAATACAAGTTGCAGGGCTGCACTGGCTCCAGTGCAGCCCTGCACCATGTATTTTTCATAAGCATCCTGTTTAAAAGGGGAGGTATGGTAACGCTAGGGGGAAGTCTTTATAACTTTTTATAATAACCCTCCCCCGTAGTGATAGCTGACATCGTGTCATATCAGTTAACACCCAAAAACTGAGCTCAGGAAAAGGAAGCAGAGATGAGGGCATGCACAGAAGGCGAGGGGATATAGATCCATGGTGAAAGTCCATTTCTAGACACTCCTCTTCCTGAGCACACGCCTTAAGCATCCCTGCCCCCAATCTCTATGCAGCCCAGAGCTTGTACTCATTTTCAAAGTGGCCTCTGGCAGGGAAAAGGTTCCCCCCTGGTCTCTGTGACAAAGATTTGGAGGGGGTTGTTTCCTCTACGGCCCTTTTCACACAGACACTAGAGCACTGATAAAATGGGTGTTACATTATGTTTTTATTATACATGTTACAGGGCACCCATAGCACACACCTGCAGCATGTATAATAAAATGTAACACCCATTTTTATCAGTGTCCAAGTGTCTGTGTGAAAAAGGCCTATGTGGCTGAAATCCCACCCACCTCCAGGCCAGCCATGACTCAGTTCCCTCATTGCGTGCAAGCTGCCGCTCTCCGCACAGTGGGCTAGTCCATACAGGTTCATCTCTTCATTGTCTGAAATCTTGGCAGTTACTTCAGTCAGATGAAAATATAAATGGGTAAGGCCTGTCTTGGTATATAGGCCGAGTCACCCCAGACTACAATACAGTTTCAGTAATCATACAGACACCAACTTTATAATAAGAAAATGTTTATATACAAGTTTAGAGTTATCATAACAGCTCAGAGCTTATACTGCAAATGCATTAAAGAAAAATACATTAAACTCAGATGCTGGCTTGACTGAGATGTTTGCCTTACTGTCCCCTCATACTAAAAATCCATAAAGGCACAAATTTACAGTCATCAAAGGGTGCTTCTCTTAGTTCACATGCAGGAATGGCAGAAGGATTTTTGCTGCCTTAGGCAGCCCTCCCACCCCACCCTCCATCCAGTCGCAGAGTTTACTGGAGCCTGGGGTGGCTGCAGTTTTTTCTGCCCTCTTCAGCTTGCCTCCCTAAGCAGCTGCCTGCGCTGCCTTTATGGTAGCACCAGTCCTGCTCGCAATGTTCCCCAAACAGTCACTCCAGAGCTTTCGCCTCAGTCCTTTTTAAAGAACTAACAGGCCCTTTTAGTTTTGTCCTGTGGAAATTTCCTCTCCTTTCTCCTGAGGTGTTGCAAAACCTGCAGGACAATCGTCTGTCATTAAAGTCAATGGGAGTTTTGCCATTGACTTTAGTGGTGGATTAGGTCCCTGCTCTTCCTGACAATGCCTTGCTACGTAGCCTTAAATTGCTACTCTGTATTCATGGTTAGCCATTATTCTCAACCAGGTGTCTCCCTGGAAATGACTAGTCTTACACTGTTTTTCTGCTGCCTGATGGATCTTTTTACAGTACCGCTTTATAACTTTTTATAATAACCTTCATCATAGCTAATGCAATTAATATTATCTTGCCATGTTGTATAAATTTTTCTGAACCTTGCAGAAAAGCAGCTGAGCTTCCTTGTACTGTGAATGTCTATAGGATAAGCCCTACAGGTCTCACATCTTGGTTCTGCTGCTATTAGAACAATCATTTGCATAGGGAGGAGCTGAGTGTTATCACAGCTATTGATTATTTATGTTGCACTCTAGAGCCCCAGATAAGAGAGAACAAGCTGGGGAGTTGGGAAGGGCAGGGGGGCAGGGTCTGACATCCATCCAGGAGCTTCCAGTCAATTGGTTTTAGGAGCGACAAAACAGCCAACAGTTGTCAAAAACTAGAAGGGGGCAAGGTGATGCTAGAAAAGGAAAAACCAGTGGACCAGCGGAAAAACTCAGGGAGTTTGTCTCAATTTCACATGCTGCAGGATCTGCTTCAGTTGGATGATGCCATGTCCCCTTCCCCTGCAGGTAACCTACCTATCTATCTTCAGAAGGCTGAGCCGTCGGGAGGGCGGCACCCTCTGAGCGGACAAAGAGCATTTGGCAGTGGAGGTGGCTACAGCACAACTACCAGATCCATCCCAGCTCCCCCTCTCTGTAACCAACCCACCAAGATGCCGGTCATTCTCTCACCCCCCTCTTCCCTCTTCTTCCCTTCCCTCTCACCTGCTTCTTTCCCCTCTCCTCCTGCCTCCCACTATGCCTGTCCCACTGTCCCCACGCCACCTCCTCCCCCCACTTCTTGCCCCCTGCTCCACAGCCTGTCTCCCACCGATCCCATTGCCCCCCTTTCCTTAATCTTATCCCCATTCCCTGTCTCCCCCGCGATCAACTCCCATTCTCCTGTTCCCTCTGGAACTGTTGCTCCTCTGCTAACAACGTTCCCTATATTCATGATCTTTTCTTCTCTTGCTCCCTTCACCTTCTCGCCCTTACTGAAACCTGGATCTCCCCCACTGATTCTGTCACCCCTGCCACCCTCTCTTACGGAGGTCTCTCCTTCTCCCACCAGCCCCGGGCCTTTGGCCCAGGGCTGGTGGCATAGGCCTCCTCCTTGCCTCTTCCTGCCAGTTTCAACCCCTCCTCTCTCCCCCCCCCCCCCTCCCTTTGAGGCTCACTCTGTACGCCTCTACTCCTCTCCACCTCCGTGTTGCGGTTATCTACCACCACCCCAGCTCCCTCTCCAAGTTTGAATCCTGGCTCACCCTATTCCTCTCCAATAACATCCCCACACTCATCCTTGGTGACTTCAATATTCATGTTGATGCACCCTCTCAGCCTTGTAGCACCTGCTTCCTCTCCTTACCCTCCTCCTTTAATCTTCACCTCTGGACGAGCTCCCCCACTCACACTGATGGTCACTCTCTTGATCTTGTGTTCTCTACGAACTGCTCTGTCTCCGATCTCTCCTTCAAGCCCCATCCCATGTGTGACCATTTCTTTGCCTCCTTCTTTGCCTCTCCCACTGCTCCCCCTCCTCTTCCCCATCTCCCCGTCCCTCCTGCGATCTGCAGGCCATTGTGCCCCAGGACTTTGCCTCCTCCCTCTCCCTCAGTCCTCTCCTCCTCCTCCTCCCCTGATTGTGCCATCGCCACCTTCAACTCCTCTCTTGCCTCCATCCTCGACTCCCTTGCCCCCCTCTCCTCCCACCCAGCTCACTCCCGCAACCCTTGCCCTTGGCTCACCCCCATCATTCGCCATCTCTGCTCCCGCACCCGGGCTGCTGGACGTCTCTGGCACAAATCCCACTACTGCGTGGACTTCCTTCACTTGAAATTCTGCCTTTCATTGCTCAACTCTGCTATCTCCCTCGCTAGACAGCAGTACTATCCCTTACACATTGAATCCTGCTCCCAGGACCCTCGCCACCTCTTTTCTACCTTTGACTTCCTTCTCAAACCTCCCTGTCCTCCTCCTCCTCCTCCCTCTTCTCTCCCCACTCAGGATCTTGCCCTCTTTTTCACCTCTAAAATTGACAAGATCCGCCTGGCAATCGCGTCCAAGTCCTCTTCCTCTACCACTCCCCCCACCTCTCTCCTGTCCTCCTTCCCTCCCGCCTCCCTTGAGAAAATCTCCTCCCTGCTCTCCTCTTCCAACCCCTCCACTTGTCCCCTGGACCCCATTCCTTCCTGCCTCTTGACCTCCATTGCTTCCACCATCACCCTTCCCCTCTTACACATCATCAACCTCTCCACTGGCTCCTTCCCCTCTGCCTTTAAACATGCCACTGTCTCCCCCATCCTCAAAAAGTAAATCCCTCTCAACCCTCTAATTACCATCCAGTCTCACTCCTCCCTTTTGCTTCCAAACTCCTTGAACGCATTGTCTACTCCCATTGCCTTGACCTCCTCTCCGCCAACTCCTCCCTTGACCTCCTCCAATCTGGCTTCCGCCCTCTTCACTTCACTGAAACTGCTCTGGCTAAGATCACCTATGATCTTCTTGTGGCTAAATCCAACTTCCTTTACTCTATTCTTGTCCTCCTTGATCTCTCTGCTGCCTTCTACACTGTTGACCACTCACTCCTGCTTGAATTGCTTCACTCCCTGGGATTCTGGGACTCTGTCCTCGACTGGTTCTCCTCCTACCTTTCTGACCACTCCTTTAATGTATCTCTTCCTAACTCCTCCCCCTCCCCCTCCTCCTCACCCCTCTTGTTCGGGGTTCCCCAAGGCTCTGTCCTTGGCCTTCTCTTCTCTATCTACACCCAATCCCTAGGCAAACTCATTGCCTCCCACGGTTTCCAATATCACTTATATGCTGATGACACTCAACCCTCTCTCTCCACTTCTTCCCTCTCCCCCTCTGTTCAAGCTCGTCTCACCAACTGTCTCTCTGTTATCTCCTCCTGGATGTCTCAATGCCAACTCAAACTGAACATGGCTAAAACTGAACTCCTTATCTTCCCTCCCAATCCTTCCTCTCCCTCTTCCCTGTCAATTGCCATTGACGCAGTCTCCATCCTCCCTGTTCCCCAAGCCCGTAGCTTGGACTTCATCTTCGACTCGCACCTCACCTTCAAACTCTACATTGACTCTGTGACCAAATCCTGCTGCTTCTCCCTCCACAACATTGCTAAGATATGGCCTTTTCTGTCTGTCTCCTCTGCCAAAACTCTCATCCATGCCTTAGTCATCTCACACCTCGACTATTGTAACCTCCTCCTTGCTGGCCTTCCCCACTGGCACTCTCACCTTTCCTCCCTCATCTCTGTTCAAAACTCTGCCAGGATCATCCACCTAACCCATTGCTTTGACCATGTGCAGCCTCTCCTCTCCCCTGGATTCCCCTTCCTGAGCATATTCTGCACAAGCTCCTCATCTTCACCTACAAAGCCCTTCACAACCTCGCTCCCCCCTACCTCTCTGCCCTGATCTTCCTCCGAACCCCTGTTCGAGCACTTTGCTCTTGTTCCATCCCCTCACCCTCCCACACCTCCCCTGCTCCCCCAGCCACCTTTGTCCCTTCTCCCTCGCTGCCCCACACACCTGGAACTCCTTCCCTGCCCTCATCCGCCTTGCCCCCACCCTCCACACCTTCAAGTCCTTCCTCAAAACCCACCTCTTGGGGGCACAATGCACATGCACAAGTGTTGAGAGCGCCGAAATCCTGCTCCTCCTGGCAGCAAAACAAAAGCATGAAAAACAGCAGAACTTTAATAAAATAAAACAAAACAAAGCTTCAGGCAGGGAAGACTTCGGGGCATGGGCCCAGCTAAAAAACCGGCAGAGAAGGGGCCAACAACAAGATTTTACCAGCAAAGGCAATCGGCAGAGCCAGGGCAGCAAGAACACGTGGTGAACAGCAAAATGGCGGCCGCGGCCTACCCAACTTACCCCAGGGGACCCTGAAAGGGAGCAGGCCACCATGGATAATATCCTGGCCGAGATAAAGACCTCTAGGGTAGTAGCCCTAGAAGATAAACAGGAAATACTAGAGAAAATAAGTAAAGTAAAATGCTCGGTGGAGGAGGGAAATAAACTGGAAAACTTGAGCAGGCGTCTGAAGGGGGCTGAAGAATGCATTTCCAGCCTAGAAGACCAGTTGCTCAATTCTGAAAGTGACTTGGCTAAAATAAGAGAATCTCTGTCCCATCTGAGGGACAAATGCGAGGACCTTGAAAACAGGTCCAGGCGCTGCAACCTGCGCATTATGGGGGTGAAGGAAGGGGCTGAGGCAGGAGGAGTACAGGAATGTTTACGCCAAATATTTACAGAAAACATCCCTGACCTAAAACATCTCCATGGTGTGGAGATAGAGAAAGCACACAGAACACTGCGTCCCAAACCAAAAGAAAGTGACCCCCCTAGAGCCATCATAGCAAAATTCTTGAAATTTAAAGATAAAGAGGCTCTCCTAGTTGCTGCGAGAAAAAAACCCAAGGCTTGGAGTACCAGCACAGCAAGCTCAGGCTACAGACAGACTACGCTCCTGACACAATGAGGAAACGCAGAGCCTGGTCTAAATATTTTACCGAGCTGACAGATAGAGGGCTCAAGCCTCAACTCTGGCACCCGGCCAAACTGACTATCCTAGTCAACAGCCGTAGAAAGATCGAGGATCCATCAGACCTGGAGATCTTTATACAAGCACACAAACCAAAGCAACAGAACACAGGCTAGCGATAGCCGGATCAACAGATGAGCGCTACGTCTAACGCAGATGGGTTCCTCTACTTGTCTCTCATATATAGGTTTATCAACCTCTAAAGCTTCTTGGTTATAAATATAATGTTTAGTTATCAGATGCTTATATCATTGTACTCTATTGCACAATTAAAGGTTAACTGCCAAAAGTAACAGGGTATGGTGGAACCCCAGTCTCCACCTAGCCCGATGCAGAAAACAGACGCAAAGGCAAAAATAAAGACAGGAAATGCTGGGGAGGGGGGGCAAAGGCTACTAAAGCAAGAGGGAAATACACATGTGTATATGTATAGGTGGACATCTACCTAAAAAAAAATCAAAACGGAAATGAATCTTTCAGTGTTACTGAGAAAAAGAGAATGTATAGTTCCAATGGGCACAGGTAACTCACATGTTAAAACTGTTATGTATGTTAATATGTTATATGTTAGTGTTAAGGTTTATTAAGTTTGTTACACCAAAACACACGTCAAAACACTACACTAGCATCAAGCCCAGGTCACCCTCCCAGAGAAAAGACGGGAGGAAAAAATAAAAAGCTCAGCTACAGGGAAACCTCACCTAACCCCATGGCAGTGACAAGGTAGCAAGCCTAACCTGAAATCCCCGACTCTGAACGTTAAGGGTTTAAACCACCCCATCAAAAGGAGGAAGGTAACAGCCCTAATAATAGATCAGGCAGCTGGAATCTTCTTCCTACGAGAGACCCACTTGGTTCACAAGGATCTCCACCTATTCGCTAACCGCAGACGGAGATATATATGCCTCATGTGGGCAGAAGAAGAAGGCAGGAGTCATAATAGGCTTCTTGAGCTCTGCAAGCTTCAAAATGTCTTTTACAAAGAAGGATAGGGAGGGCAGATTTCTGCTGATAAGGGCACATTGAATGCCCAACAGGTAACACTAGTTAACATCTATGCCCCAAATGAAAAGACCCACCAATTCTTCCAAAAATACATCCCTATCATTAGTCAAAATGCAGAGGGCCTACTCATCGTGCAAGGGGATTTTAACTCCCCACTGTCAGAGTTGGATCATCACTCCACTCATGCACCACTTAAAAAGGCCCATAAAAATGTAGCCGCTGTGATCTCAACGTGACTTGATTGATGCCTGGTGGTGTTTAAACCCCACTACCAGGAGTTACACCTACCACTCCACGGTGCACAATACATACTCAAAAATTGACCACATCCTACTAGAAAAAGATTCCCTGTACATATGTTTAAAAAGCAAGGTAATTCCAGCAACATTCACAGACCATAATGCACTGTTATCCGTCTTTGCCTGTGGGACCCCTGAACGGTTGGCCGAGCACACATGGCAACTCGACAGGGGTCTCCTAAAATGCGAGGGGATAAAAGAGCAGATAGCACAGATTCCATATTTAAATCAAAATATTCTTTCAGGCCTGCAGCTATCCCCACAAACACTCTGGGAAGCATCAAAGCCAGTAGTCAGAGGCAAATTCATAGCCATAAAGGCGGGGATAAACAAGAATAGGTGGGAGAGGAATGCAGGACTCCATAAGCAATTACAACTTTTGGAAAGTGAAAATAGCACATTCCCATCCAAAAAATCCCAACTTGATATCCAAAAGTTAAAAAGTGAGATTGAGACAATTGAGACACAAACAAATCACGCAACAATTAAGAAAGATCAAATGCTTTTATTTTCAAAACTGTAACAAGCCAGGCAAGGTCTTAGCCCAGACGACAAAAAGTGGCGGAAAAAGTCTTTTGTCCTGGTAATAAACCTCCCGGGAGGGAAAACAACATCTGACCAAATCGAAATCCAGAGCGCGTTTAATAATTTCTACCAGAAATTATACACCTCATCCAATCCAGACCCTGAAGAGATAAAAGAATTCATCAATAAATATAATATCCCCAAATTGAACAAGGACCAGATTAAATTTCTAAATGCCCCTATTACAAATGCAGAAACCTAGATTGACAATAAAAGAATTAGTCAGAAATAAAGCATGCGGTCCCGATGGACTCCCAGCAGAGTTCTATCAAGCATTTAGTGGCATCTTGACCCCACACTTAACCAACACCTTTAACAACATTATAGAGGTGCAAACGATGCCCCCCAACCTTCTATGAGGCAGTGATAACCCTTATGCCTAAGCAGGGCAGAAACCAAGAGGAATGTGGTAACTACAGACCCATATCGCTGCTAAACGTCAACTATAAGATATTTGCTAAAATACTGGCCAACAGACTAGCAGCAATCATTGATAAAGTAATACACACGGACCAGACAGGCTTTATCCCTAATAGGTTGGGGATAGATAACATCAGGCGTTCAGTCAGTCAATCTCATAATAGCTGCACGTAGGACCAACACCCCGACCCTGATCCTGTCAGCCGACGCGGAGAAGGCCTTTGACAGATCAGAGCCGGAATGTCTATACCGGGTAATGGAATGCATGGGCATAAAGAGGAATTTCCTAAGAGCAATCAGAGCCCTAAATTTAAGACCCAGCTCCCGCCTATCAATTAATGGCAATCTTTCCAATCCATTCTACTCGACTAGAGGCACGAGACAGGAATGCCCCCTCTCCCTTGCTCTTTAATCTCTCTGGAACTGTTAGCATGCACTATAAGGCAGGAACAAGACATAACGGGCATACAAATAGGTCAGATTCAACATAAAGTCTCCTTGTTTGCAGATGACATGCTCATATACCTTACACACCCACAAAGTACAGTCCCCACCCTCCATCTAATTGATCAGTTCAGTCGAATATCAGAGTATAAAATTAGCTACCAAAAATCCCAGGCCTTAATTCTAGCAAAAAACAAGGAGGAAAAGCAAAATATTGCAAGGCAGACCCCCTTTACGATTGCACAATCCCAATTTAAGTATCTAGGGGTGAATATCACTAGTGTCCATGAAAAGCTCTTTAGGGCCAACTTCCCCAGCATACTTAATCAAATTCGGTCTGAAATTGTGACATGGCAACGACTCAAAACCTCATGGCTTGGTTGTGTTAATTTATTTAAGATGATAGCGCTACCAAAAATCCTATACAAGGCATTGGCCCTCCCAGTACACTTACCTGCAGCATTCCTTAAACAATGCAAGCAAGCCATGATGGAAGCAATCTGGAAAGGGAAAAAGCATAGAATTAATAAGAGAACATTAATTAGAAGAAAAGACAAGGGAGGGATCAATATGCCTGATCTAATAAGCTACTTTAAAGCAACATCTCTCAGAACCCTAAAATACTGGTTCCACCCTACCGCTAACACTACTTGGGTAGAAATTGAGAAAGATATAATGGCTCTACTGGACTTTCAGGAATTACTGCCCAGTAATAGAACTAGTGAGAAATGTGAAATACAAAGTCACCCATTCGCACCCACAGCTATATACCATTGGCAGCAAGTGTTGCATAAACTAACGCTGTCCTCTCTTGCCTCCTCATTCTCCCCCATAAATTCAAGAGATGCAAAACAAGCTGGTTTAGCCCCAGACCTCCGCAAGACACTCACCAAGTGCAAAATCCTGAGAGCAGAACACTTGTTCCAGGATGAACGATTCCTACCCATCCAGGAAATAAAGACTAGAACGAAGGCAAAAATAGACACTTTCCAATATTTACAGTTAAAAGCTTTGTTTATTTATTTATTTCAACACATTTATATCCCGCCCCTCCTGCAAAGCAGCCCGGGGTGGCTCACAACATAAAATAATTAAAACAATAAAATACATTAAAATTCAATAAAACCAACTTATATTCCATATAAATATTAAACAGGGCTTAGACAAAAAAAAAAAAAAAAAGGGTAGGGGATTAAAAGAAACCCTCCCTACCCTCCCCCAAAGGCCTGGGCAAACAGCCAGGTCTTACAGTTCCGCCGAAACGTTAAAAGGCTTGGGGCCAGGCTGTAAACAGCTTAGTTTACAGCTAAGGATAAAGGTCAGCACTATGCTAGGCCCCCCACTAACGTTTAAAAAATTGTTTTTGGCCACTCCCCAAATAGAGGGTTGATAGCCAGGGTTTACGGGGTGCTAATTAAGATAGAGACCAACAAGCAAGCACCTTACATAGAGAAATGGGAAAATGAATTGGGGGAAGCTTCAATGAAAAACAGGTGACTTCAATATGGCAGCACATGCATGAATGCGCCAGCTCTTTAGAAGTAAAAGAGACTCAAATCAAAGTAATTCTAAGATATTACCTAACCCCCCAACAATTCAAAAATGCAGCTGACCCATCCCCAGGTGCGTGTTGGCAGGGATGTGGGGAACAAGGCACGTACCTGCACTGCTGGTGGAGCTGCCCCAGGGTGCAATCTTTATGATGCATAATCTGGACATATATGAAAAAGGCTACCAAGATTGAGGTACCTTTCCGTCCAGAGACAGCACTTCTGGGGCTCTACCCAAACATCCCACTGTTAAATTACTACCAGGATACCTGCAAAATATTGACTCTTGCCGGACTAAACGTCATAGCCCGGAGCTGGAAAACCGCTAAAGACATTTCAGAGATGGTATGGCTGAAACGCATGTGGTACATGTACTCCATGGAAAAACTAGCAGCCACTCAGGAGAATAAATCCAAGAAATTTACAACCAAGTGGTTCACATGCATAGAAGCCATCCAAGGAAAAACTCTCCAAGAAGAATTTAAGTCATACTTGGTAGACTACAACGTATGAAACGTGAAAGGTATAATGGACACCAATATGGAGAAATCCAGAATTCTGACATGTGTATGATCGATTGTTTACTTGTATTTGGTATATGTGTTTTGAGTTTTACAATAAAATTATATTAAAACAAAAGAACACACCACCTCTTCCACTCCACCCTTTCTAACTCCTGCTAATCATCCCCACCCAGGATTATCCCCCACCTGTTATCTGCAAACTCCCAATTTACTGTAACCAAGCCAAGAACGTGTACCTGAGTTCTCGCATCCTCATGAATGTTGCATCCCTTGTCTCTTCCACTGTTCCCCCTTCCCTGTCTCCCCTCCCCATCTTTAGATTGTAAGCTCTTGGGCAGGAACTGTGTCTATCTTATTCTCTGTAAAGCACCAGGTACATTGCTTGCACTATATAAAGCTAATAATAATAATAATCCAGGGTTTTATTTTAATTAGGGCTCATCAGAAACTGGGAGTTTCCACCTTTAAAAAACCCAGAAGAATATATTTATTTTTGCCAAAAGGTCACTTTTCCCCATTCTGAATCAGAGTAGAATTTGGATATTCCACAAAATTTTATTTCAGATGCACTGGACACAAACACACGCAGCTAAAAATATCAGTTCCATCCATAGGTGGCAGGTAATAGAATCCAGAGAAGGCTAAACCGCCCCCGAATAAATGGATTTCATCACCCAGTGCTATTCTTTAGAGAGGCTGCAGTGGGGGCGGGAGGACTACTGAGGCAGTGTTGAGATGCTTTAGCCTCCCCAAACATAGGGCTCCTTAGTCTTCCCTAGCCTCCTTGCTGCTGTTAAATGTCAGGTCAGTCGTAAATAAAACCTTTACAGTCCGGGATCTGATCCTGGAACACGTGGCCAATTTGGTATGCATCATGGAGGCCTGACTGGACACTGAGTCGGGGGCCTATCTTGGCTGACCTTGTTCCATCCAGATACCAGCCGGATACTCCGTACAGCACCAACCACAACCAGAGGGACGGTGGGGGGCAGTGTAGCCATTATTTTTTAAGGACACTTGGTCTGTATGGAGATATCCAATGCAAACTCCATCCAGTGTATGGGGCCTTTATCTCGTGGTTGATTTGGGATAAGATAGACTGGGGTGCTGCTTGTATACCGTTCTCCTTCCTGTATGGCAGCATCTCTACTTGCTCTAGCTGATCTGGTCTCAGAGATGGTATTGCGATCCCCAAGGCTGTTCGTCTTGGGGGATTTCAGTGTCCACACCAACACCAGGGTTAAGGGGGCGAAGCAACTACAGGCCTGTCTCAGGTGGTAGTTGGCCTGACTCACAAGGGAGGTGGGGGGCGGGGGAAGCATACTCTGGATTTGGTATTCTGCACTGGCCTTGAGGAGGGGTGAGGGGTCTGTTAGTTGGGGAGGTGTCATCTGTGCCCTTATGGACAGACCATTATCTCCTGCGGGTCAGTCTCCCAGCATACGTCTGCCCCTGGCAGAGTGTAGAACTGGTTCGTTTGGTTCACCCTCGGAGACTTATTTAACTGGAGCAGTTCCGGAATGCGCTGGAGGATAACCTTGTTGCTTTTTGGAACACCTTGTTAGCTGAGGCCATTGACCGTATGGCTCCTAAGCATCCGCTCCCCAAGCATAGGCAACGCAGGGCTGCATGGTTCACGGAGGATCTGAATCAGCTAACGCAGGTGGGGAGGCGATTAGAGTGACAGTGTGCCTGCCATACTCGTACTGAAGCTGACTGATTGTGGCATAGAGCTGCATTGAAGGCCTATGCTGTGTCTATGCTGGCAGCAAAGAAGAGCTTCTTTGCTATCATCATATCATCTGTGAAGTCCCATCCAGCGGAGCTTTTCCGGGTGGTGAAGGGTCTGGTCAGTCTGGCCTCTCTCTGCCTGGAAATGGAATCTTCCAGTGCCCTCTGTAACATGTTTATTGACTATTTTGCAGATAAAATTGCTTGTATCCACCACAATTTTGACACTGCATTTGATGTGGTAGGTCAGGTGTACCTGAAGTTATGAATGCCCTGTCTGGTCTGGTTTTATGGGATCTGTTTCAGCAGATATCACCTACTGATGCAGTGGAGGCACTCAGGGCTGTGAGGGCCACAACTTGTGAACTGGATCCCACCCTGTTCTGGCTGGTGAAAGCCAGTCAGGAGACGTTGGGGCCGTTGCTGGCAGAGGTGGTCAATGGCTCCCTTGTGGAGGGCAAGGTTATGGGGTGCCTGAAAGAAGCTGTGGTGGAGCCCTTGTTCAAGAAGTCATCCCTTGATATTGACTCCCTTGCCAGTTATCGGCCATCCTCTAACCTTCCCTTTTTAGGGAAGGTCATTGAACAGGTGGTGGCCCAGCCACTCCAAGGGCATCTGGATCGCATTAGCTTCCCCTAGCTTTTGTTAGGGGTATGGCAGTGAAACTGCGCTTGTGGCCTTGGTTGACAATCTCCACCAGGAGCTGAACTGAGGTCGGTCTACTCTTGATTTTGTTAGATCGGTCAGTGGCTTTTGACATGGTTGACCACGAGACGTTGGTGACTCGCCTGCCAGACCGTGCTGGGGTGGACAGAACTGTTCTTGAATGGCTCTTCTCCTTCCTGGCTGGGATATAAGCTGTGAAAATAAATAAATAATTACCTGCCACCTCTTGCTCTAGCTACCAATGTTTTTCAATCCCCTGAATATTTTTTCCTGACAAAGACAGCAGGGGAGGGGGTGAATTATCACACTTTCTGGAGGATCTTTCATCTTTCCCTGGTTTGAGCAGTTGGACCAGCCTCTGTCTAGGATGTTGCAGGTGCAAATCATCCTGCCTTGAAACATGGGAGCTGGGCTAAATGGCCTTCAAGATTCTGTTCAATCCTACAGTTCTATGGTAAGTGGAGTGTGGATCTGGCCACTGCTACAGCAAGCCAGTTTTCAGTTCCTAATGGTATCATAGACATCTGCTTGGTGGGTAGGGAGACCTGGGGTATGACTTGGGTGTTAAACACAATAGCCCACTGGTGGAGTCCAGGTTCTGTCTGTGCAGCCCCCACTCACATGTTTAGCATGTGGAGCCTAACAAACAAGTAGCCCCTTGTGTGTGGTTCTTGTGCGTTCATGTAACCGTCACTCAACCCTCACTCAGGGGGTTAGCAGGACTAGCCTAAGAAATGGGCAGGCGTTCTTCCCCATCATGCTTTCCCCAACAGCCCCCCTGCCTTCTCAGTATCCTGCCCCAGGCTATGGCTCACAGCCATAGTGAACCATGGGAAGAAGAAGCTGGCCCAGCTGTTTCTTTCTTCTGGGATATCATTCCAGGCAGCATGCCAGCCCCTGCTATCCCCACCCACATGCAGATTCCTACCTGGGCTCAGACCCAGATCACCTGGTGACTGAAACCAACCATCTGCTAGGCACGTAATGTAGAGTTTATCAAGCACATTGCATACTTTATTGTGCACCTATCGTGAAAAGTGAAAATGAACCTAAAAATTGAAATCAAAAGCAATCAGTCTTTCCCTGCTGTCTCACATCCACAGATCACAGCAATGTACTGGTATGAAGCAGCACACAGTTTTAATGGGATATCACCTTGATTTATAAGTTAGTGTTTCCAACAGGAGAGTTGGCTGCCTGTGGCATTTTTTATCATTTCCCCATTTGAGAAGCTTTATCCTCAAGATCTGAGTGGCTGAGCACTAACACATAGGAATTATGTTATAAGAGGTTACTGTGGCTATTCTCATGTACAGACATCCCACTTAGGAAGGGGAGCTGTCTCCCTGAAACACATTTGGGTATTTTAATCCGTTTGCCTCAGGCTTTTTGTCAATGGATGTGTCTTTGACACCATGTGAAAAGACCATGATCTTGTACAGTAATCCATGGGTATTTTGTCTTTCTTAATGTAGGTTTCATTGATTTAAGTTATATGACATATCTGGAGCCCAGTCATTGTTTTTGTATATTATACCTGTTTACTTTCTTTGGTATTTATTATAGGGCCACGACTGTGGTCCTATAGTGAAGGCAGTAGCAAACTCTCATTCAGGGCTGGCTTTACTGTGGGGCAGCTCGGGGCAGCCACCACGGGGGCCCACTCCTGGGGGGGGGGCCCTGCACTCAGGGTCCCCAGCTCCCGGCCTGACAGTGGCTGGGACCTGGCCCCCCTGGTCGAGTCCGACTGTCACTGACAAGCAGCATGGGCCAGCAGGAGTGAGGGAGAGGCAGAGGCCCTGCCTCTCCCTCACTCCATGGGTGCCCCCCCCCTCTGCTGCCTGTCAGTCTCAGACAAGGGGAATGTGGGAGAGGCAGGGCCTCTGCCTCTCATTCCCCCTGGCTGAGACAGACAGTTAGCAGAGGGGGCCAGCAGAAGTGAGAGAGAGGGAGAGGCCCTGCCTCCCCCTCACAACTTCCAGTGGCGGCGGGGCAGCAGATTTAATCATCTGCTGCTGCGCCCGGAGCCAGATGCAGGGAGCTGGCAATTGGGTCTGGCACGGGGCCCAGGACACCGACGCCACAGCGATGGGGTAAGTGATCCCAAAATGGGTGGGCTTGGGGACGGGCAGAGAGGAGTGCCCCTCCGCCCATCCCCAGGCCCGGGTAGCACCCCCCCAACTGATCCAGGAAGTGCCCCTATGCTGCTGGCAGAAGACTGAGGCCCCACGTTTCTCCCCACCCTGAGCCCCGCATCACCTAAGGCTGGCCCTGCTTTCATTGAACAGTTCCCATTGAACAGCATAGGCGTCAGTAGAGCAAAAACCTCCAGTTGGCAAACATTCTAGCTTTCCTCCAACACATGTGATTACAAACAATGAAAGGGAGTCGTGGGGTGGGTCTCCATCCCTCACCTGCCTCTGCCTGCTAGTAGTGCTGTAGCAGCAGCGGAACACCAATCGGACTGGGAGATAAAGCTGTTTACAAACTCCTCCTCCCCATATGAGTGATTAGAAAGTTGTTGCCTTGTAAAGAAGGTTCTTCGAGATGGGTCTTAGCATTCTCACAACTGGGTTGTGCATGCTCACTAGTGGTGGGACCCCGGGCCCATTACCGGCTACCGGATTTACCGGTTCTGCGAAAACCGGATTCCCGGATTAAATCCGGTATGCCGGTACCGGATTTATTTCATTGGTTTCAATGGGGCGCTGTGTCCCCATTGAAACCAATGAAATAAATTAATTCCCTCCC
>QEPC01007237.1:5300167-5340992 GCA_003113815.1 Sphenodon punctatus
AACGCAACATGGCTAAAACTGAACTCCTTATCTTCCCCCCTCATCCTTCCTCTCCCTCCTCCCTGTCGATCCTCATCGACGGGGTCACCATCCTTCCCGTCCCCCAAGCCCATAGCTTAGGCTTCATCTTTGACTCACCTCTTTCTTTTAAACCTTACATCGACTCTGTTGCCAAATCCTGTCACTTCTCCCTCCGTAACATTGCTAAGATTCGCCCTTTTCTCTCTGTCTCCTCTGCCAGAACCCTTGTTCACGCCCTGGTCATCTCTCGCCTCAATTACTGTAACCTCCTTCTCAATGGCCTCCCCCACTCTCACTTTTCTCCCCTTATCTCTGTCCAAAACTCTGCTGCCAGGGTCATCCACCTCGCCTGTTGCTTCAACCATGTGCAGCCCCTCCTCTCCTCTCTTCACTGGCTCCCCCTTCCTGAACGAATCCTTCACAAGCTCCTAGTCTTCACCTATAAAGCTCTTCACAACCTTGCTCCCCCCTACCTCTCTGCACTAATTTCCCTCCGTACTCTAGTCCGTGAACTCCGCTCCTCCTCTGTCCCCTCTCTCGCCTTCCCACGCCTCACCCTAGCTGCCCCCCATGCCTGGAACTCCCTCCCTGCCCACATCTGCCTCGCCCCCTCCCTTTGTACCTTCAAATTCCTCCTCAAGACCCACCTCTTCCACTTTGCCATCCCCGACTCCTCGCTCCCCTCACCTAACTCCTGCTGATAACATCCAGTACAATCTGTTACCTGAGGTCTGTGTACTCATATCCTCACCACATGGACCAACCAGCCACCATTCTTGATGTAACTAAGCCAAGTGCGTGCACCTGGGACCTTGCATCTTCGTGAATGTCACACTCTTTGTCTCTCCCTCTGTTCCCCTTCTTTCATCTCTCCCCACCCCCCATAGATTGTAAGCCCTAGGGCAGGGACTGTGTCTATTAAATTACTTTGTAAAGCACCAGGTCCATTGCTGGTGCTATATAAATGGTTGCTAATAAATAATAAATAATAATAATAATTAATAATAAAATGGCACAGTGGTTTTTAAGACGGACGTTACATGTGCACCATTGAGAGCAGGAGTGGAGAGAGGGGCCAGAAGTGGTCATTCCTTGGAATGCTCTAGGCTCTTCACCCACAACTGTATGGTGCAGGTGGACCTGTATGCACAGAGGCTGCATGCATTCTAATTGATGGGACGTGGACATGTGGGCACATATTAGCCCATAGCTCCACATGCTCTGGGACCCTGCCATGAGTGGGAGCTGCATGTCCAATGGGATGGTGCACACGTGGCTGGTGGGGGCAAACACTTAATAAGAGAGCAGGTGGATACCCACCTGGTGTGGGCTACCACCTCATTGTTAACACCCTATGATGCACATGTGCTGGCAGCGGCTACTCTGACTAAATCCACCTGCCTTGGGCAGCTTTCAGTAGCCTACAAGGAGCGTGCACTCCCCCATTGCTACCTCCAGTGGGGACATAGGGTTCTGTGAGAGGTTTCAGGGGTTGACAGTGGTTCGTTTGCCCCAAAGTTTTGCATTCTGCTACTCTGAAGAGCTAGCCTCCCTGTCAGGCTGTGGCTAAGTGCAGTCCCAGGTCTAGTAGGTTGACCTTACTAACTGAGGGGGGCAAGTTCAGGTTGCAGCCAGTCGTGGTGTGGGTTGGTTCAGAGAAGCAGTCCAAGGGAGTGGGTTGACTCAGCGAAGAGGACAATTCTGGTTCATAGTCAGTTGTAGCATGAGTCAGTTCCGAGAAGCAGTCTGAGACAACAGGTAGGTGCACAGAATACCGTGGTCTAGGAGCTGGAGTGATGAGGGTCCCAGGAGCCATCAGGATACTAGAGGCAGAGGCTAGTGGAGGGGAACCAGGAGCGGAAAGGCTGGAGTCTAAGGATGAGAAAGTGGCCCAGGGACTGGAATGGCAGCAGGATCTGGGGTTGGAGATAAGCAGCAGCAAGCCAAAGCAGGAGACTAACACAGTTGGTAAGCCAAGGAAGAACTTGAGAAGAGGAAGCCTTCTGCTCCTCCCACTTTGCTCCAGGACTGGTTCTCATTGGCTGAGGCGGCAGCACACAGTGCAAGGCTGGTGCTAGCTGCAGTCCGGCACTGCTGCAACTGGAGGATGGCACCTCTGCTTCAGGTGCTAATTGTTGCCCAGTTCTGCCATGGCTGGAGGGTGGTGCCTCTGCTTTGGGTGCTACCTGTGGCACGGCACTGCTGCAGCTGGAGAATGGCACCTCCGCATCTCGCCGGGAATGGTCAATGGAGGGTTGCCTGCAGTGCTGGGCGCTACGGATGACATTCTGTAGAAGACAAGATGCTGGGCTAGATTGTCCAACTGAGTCATCTGTCAGCCTGGGGAAAGGGGAAGAGGATGGGGGAAGAGGCACTGGGGAGGGGCAGAGGAAGTAAGTGGGGGGCTAGGAGGCAGAAGTGAGAGCAGTCAGTAAGAGTACCCCTGAGGGGCACTGCTCCTGCCTCTTGACCCCCCTCCAAGGCCCCACCTGTTAACCCTACAACATAGCATCAGCTTCACCCACACATCTAGCTGTCCAGGCAGCTCAGCCGGCTGCAAGGCAGGGCAGAGTGGCACAGCTGCCATAAGGCTTGTGAGGGACTGAAGCAGGGGCAGCCTTAAGTAGGGCCAGAAGGGACCATGGCCTAGGCCCCATGGTCAGAGGGGGTCCCTCAGGGAGGTCACTCTAGGGGTCCTGGGACAGGTTATTGCTGCAGGGCCTCCAGTGTGCTCTGCCCCCTCTCTGCTCACTTTCAGTAAATCACTGATCCCTGAATCACCCTTGCCAAAGGTGCATGTGTGAATGAAAGGGAGAGAGAATGCTTGGGTGTGTGAGTGTCTGGAAAAGCCTTATAAGACTTCTTTGGTTTTGTAAGCGAACAAAAGACTACCAATTGTTAGGGGGTGGGACTGTGGAGGGCAGGGCTATGGGGTCCTTGCATTTTATTTTCACTCTGGGTTCCACAAATTCTAAGGCCGGCCCTGGGCTGAGGTTAAGGAAGGAGCTTGCCCCCAAACTCATGGAGACTGTCCCCTCCTGTCCTTACTCCTCCCATGTGGGAACAAGGTGCCATGTTTGCCAAATCCCCTGGGTTCTGGGGACTTTAACACAAAGCTGCCATTGTATTCCTCTCTCCCTGAGGAAAATGGCTGCCTCTTCTGCTTGGCGTTGGGGCTGTTGTTGTGCATGAGCGGCAACGTGGAACAAACAGCAGGGACACGCCGCTCAGCCAAGTTCCTCTCCCCAAAATCGTGTAGCTGTCCATGGGGCTGGGTGCGGCCAGGGTTAATGATTGCTGGCGGTCAGTGAAAATGCCAGGCTTATCTCTACTCAGCGAGAAAGTTCAGGCCAGGATCCTTGACCTACTCAGCTGTGCGCAGGCAGGGGCCATGTCCCTGACAGCCAGGCTAATAAACACCGGATACTGCTTACGTGGCACTCGGGCCGAAGGGGAATCTGGAACCAGTGGAATTTGGCCACCTCCAACTGGGGTTGCCACCTATGCAAATTTTTAAGGAACCCTTATGAAAAATACATGTTGAAGGGCCTGCATTGATGCCAATGCAGGCCCTGCAGCATGTATTTTTCATAAGGGTTCCTTTAAAATTTGCATAGGTGGCAACCCTACCTCCAATCCACGCCCTAGCTGCTCCATCTTGGCCAGTCATGGTAGAGCATGCAGGCCACAGGGAAATAAACAATGCAAAATCCCAGTGGCAGCAACTTTCCTCAAAGACTCATCTGTAAAGGGAAGGCAGGGGGAAATGCAAAGCTGTTTAAGAGTCTGCCAACACATATTCTCCATAGCTCAAGCTTTCTGCCAGTGAGGGTGTAAGGAGAGAGGAACATTTTTCCACTTTGTGGTGGCTGTGTCAGGATATTTGACTAGAAGTGATTAAGGCTAAAGCATAAATCACAGGGTGTACTTTACCACTGAACCCTGTGATCTGCCTGTTGAATGCCTTCTGCAAAGAGGACAAATTCCACCAGAATGAGGAATTGATCTCATTTTTACTTTTAGCTGCCAGGCGTTGTATAGCCTACTGAGACAGAAGGAAGTTTCGCCTCCCACGCTAAAGCAGTGGTATGAAAAAATGTAAGAAACGTTGGTGATAAAGAAATGGTCTCATCAAGCCAGACAATTTGAAGGATGACAAGAGAGAGATTGTCCCACACCCCAAAGAAAGACACTGACACCAATTATTTGGATTCAACATAGGCCGCACCAATTTATTAAATTCTTCAATTAAGGAGGGGGCTATGCCCCTTCTAGTCCTGCTAACCTTAACTATTAACTCATTTAATACTATTAAACATAAACCTGAGCGGTCTGAAGTTCCTCAGTACCGCCCTAACGCTAACTATAGCTGCTGCTAATGTCACCCCTGTCCGGCCGCCCTAAGCCGGATCAGGAGGCCCATGCCAATGGTGACCCTAAGAAGGTATCGAGGGGATGTTTCCCCGTGCCTTGGACCGCCTCTGTCCTAAGGCCCGGGTGTTGTCCACCTCTTCCTTGCTCTGACGTGATGCTGGCCGGGCGGCTCTAGCTCTCACTCAGAGCCCACCTCTTAAGGAGATGACTTGGCAGCAGACTATCCCTATTTCTAAGCTAACTACCTCGCAGGACCCCTGCCACTAAAGACTGCCAGCTTCTGCTTGGCTAGTCTTGCCCCCTCCTCATCTCTGAAGTAGCCTTTCAAGTTGTTCCTGTACGGCCTTTAGATAAATTTCAAGACCCTCGTCAGATAGGTGTACACCGTCTATCCTATATAACTCCGGCTTGCTAAATTTGATTCCCGGATGCCGAATTATATGACCCCCCAATTCGACTATTAACTTCCCCACTTCCTTGTTAACCTTACGTCTAGCCCTATCCACCTTACTAGGGCGCACGGCGTTCCTCCAATTTATGCGTTCAAGCATCTCAGACCATACAAATACCGTACTTGGTAAGATTCGTCTTGCTACCTGCAAGTCCGCCTTGATATTGGTGACCAGGTGGAGACCTGTGTCGACCGGGAGATTATTCTCCCCCAAGTGTATCACCAGTACGTCTGGATGCTGATCCGATGCCAAGGAGTGGATCAAGGGCAGAAACTGTGCCCACTTCATCCCGCTCCGGCCCTTCCACGATACGTTGGCCAGATGGCCCAAACCAAGCTGGGTACCCCAGTAGGTACTCCCCGCTCGCCTGCCGGCCCAGTAGACAATGCTGTGGCCGGCTATGACGACTCGCTGCTGCCGTCGCGGCAGCTCGCCCCCTATGGAAAACACAGACATTGAACAACGTGTTGTTTATCGTGTTCATCCCACATCCCTGCACTAGTACCCTCTTATAACTGGACTTTTCTAACATACGCTTTGTATGCTTCCGATTTCCATCTGCCTATCCCTTTTACTTGCTGCTCAGATAATCCCGCAGCCGCTGCACAACTTGCTGCTCCAATCCGAAAGGAGTGTGAGCCAAATTCTCGGGGTGAAAGTCCCATGCCCTTCAACGCTCTGCCCATTAATGCAGAGAATTGATATCTCGTGAGATGTGACCCGTTCTCGTGAATAAAAATTGGACCCTCTCTACTGGGGCGTTTGCCCATAAAGTCAGTTAATGCTTTAACTGGGCAGATGTCTTCCTCATTTATCCTTGCCAGCTTTACCCGTTGACCCCTCCTACGCTGATCCGTCTTGGACCCTCGCAAAATTATCTCCACTCCTTCTGGCCTTATTTGAACATCCTTTATGGATATAACCGGACCTGCCACAGTTGTTGCCGAAGCAGCTGTGAGTTCGCCCACTCGGAATGCTCCAAAAAAGGCCACCTTAAACGCTGTCTGAAACAACTGATTTTCATACTCTGAAAAGCATACCCTCTGTAATTGTTGGCACATGCCCCTTAAAATTGTAGGCGTAATGGGCCTTCTGGCATCGCTGCTTCTTGGAGACTCTCTCTCCCATCCCTCTAACATCTTTCGTACAAAAAACCCGCCGTTAGGGGATTCGTAGCCGGCCAGTTTATTATAAAAGGCTAAAGCAGTAAGTTTCCCGCCAATAGTTCTTGGGGCCAGGCCTCTTTCTTTTAGGCTCACTGCAAACTGCAGTGTCTGGGCCTCTGCGATTGGAAACTGAGTTCCCCACCCTTCCTTGATCCTAAACTCCTGAAATTCGGCCAATGCCTGACTGTAGGCCGCTCTTGTTCGTGGTGCTAGTGAACCCTGCACTGCCCGAAACATTGTCACTGTCCAATGTTCCAAATCCCTTCGGGCAGCTCCTCCGGCTGGATCCTGGCTCCCGGTGCCAACTGCCTGAAACGCTCCATCTGTTGGCGAGAGAGTGCGTCGGCTATGCCGTTGTTGATACCCGGCACGTGTTTAGCCGTGAACAATATGTTGTTCACCAGACATTGCCGGACGAACCCTCTCACCAACCCCATTACTCTTCTCGAGTGTGATGATAGCGAGTTCAGCACCTGCACAACTGCCAGGTTGTCGCACCAAAACAAAATAGTTTTGTCTGCGAATTCCCTATCCCATATGTGTATCGCTACCACTATGGGGAACAGTTCGAGGAAAGTCAAATCCCGGGTCCAGCCTTCCCGCACCCACTTAGACGGCCACAAGGCAGAACACCACCTCCCAGACCAGTATAGTCCGAAGCCCAAGGACCCGGCGGCATCCGATTGGACTTGGAGCTCAGCCTCCAGCAGCCACCTCTGCCGCCAAATACTGACGCCGTTAAAACTCTGTAGGAAGTGGAGCCAAGTTCTCAAGTCGTCTCGCATCTCGGCCGAGATCCTGATGTGACAGTGCCCTGGGAGATTGGACCCCACCCTTTCATAGAGTCTGGATAGGAAGGCGCGGCCAGGCGCCACTACCCGGCAAGCAAAATTGAGGCTCCCCGTTAATGCCTGTAGCTGCCTAACTGTTACTTTGGGGCGCCTCAAAATTGCTTGGATATCCCTAACTAACGCAACTATTTTTTCAACCGGCAAGCGTGACACTTGCTGTTCGGTATCTAACTCAATTCCCAAAAAGGTAAGTACCGACGAGGGTCCAACCGTTTTTTCCGGTGCCAGGGGTACTCCCAGTTCGCCTGCCATAGCCTGGAATTCCCTCAGCACGTTTCTACACTCTGCCGTGTCCTTTCTCCCCAGGAATAAAAAATCGTCAATATAGTGCAATATATATTGGGATTTTGTCCTTCTCCTGGCTAGCCATTCCAGCAAAGAGCTGAAACGTTCGAAGGCCGAGCACGATATGGAACACCCCATGGGCATTGCCTTATCGTAATAATACTGACCCCCAAACTGGAACCCGAGTAGCTTAAAGCTGTCGGGGTGGACTGGCAGCAAGCGAAATGCGGATTTAATGTCGCATTTTGCCAGGAGGGCCCCCCTACCACACTCCCTCGCCATCTCAATTGCCGTGTCAAATGATGCATACCGAACCGAACACAGCTCGGGGGGTATGGCATCATTCACGGACTGTCCTTTTGGGTATGAGAGGTGGTGTATAAGGCGGAACTCTCCTTCCTGCTTCTTGGGCACTACTCCAAGTGGAGACACATGTAAATCGGGAAAAGGCAGGGTGGTGAAGGGACCCGCAATGCGGCCCTCTTCGAGTTCCTTTCTAATCTTGTTGGCGACCAAGTTTTCCCTTCCTTTTACCGATTTTAAGTTCTTCACCCAGCTCCTTGTTGCCTCGAATCTTGCCGGGATGATAAAACCATCCCGGAAGCCCGACACAACATATTCCACCTCGCCGACCCATGGGCAGCCCGCGAGTGCTTCCTGTAGAGCCTTATACCTAACCGGGGTTGGGGCCCTTACCTCCTCCTTGGGGCTGGTTGTTCCCCGAACTCTGTCTCCCTTGCTGCTTACCCCGAGCGTTCCCCCGCGCTCTGGTGCAGTTAAATTCTGAGTGTCCTCCCCCACAGAGGTTGCAGGCATGCCTAAAGCGGCACACGGAGCGGGCGCAACCCCCCGACCCGTTAAAATCCCAACAGGTCGCTCCCCTCTGACTCCTACGGCGCCCACCCTCCCGAAAGGGATCGTTCATAGGGGCGACCCCACCCCTTGCTAGTGTATGCCCACTGTCGGTCCTGTGCGTCCCGACCACATTGGACATGGACTCAAGCCACAAATCTGTAGCATACACATCCCATCTTATACCTGGTGTAATCGCTGCCCGTTTTCTAAAACCCTCATCGTAACATAACCAGGCCCCAGGGCTCCCGGAATCGTACGCCCTGCGTACAATATCCATGTATTTAATTAATTCAGTCGCCCGTTCGGGGGCAGCCTGAATCATAACCCCTATCAGCACCGATACAGCGGCTGACCAGTTCTTCCAATTCTTCTCCACCTTGGGGTGCTTAAACCTTTCCTTGTCTTTTTCTTTCTCACTCGAGTTGGGGTCTGGCACCGGCTCCGTGTAAAGAAGAGAGAATACATCCACGTATTCTCCTCTCCAAATCTTTTCCCTGGTATGATGGGCCAAGTGGGCCCCCACAGGGGCCCCAACTGCCGCCCAGGTACCCGGCTCCCTCTGACCTGAGGAGGTCGCCTCTGCTTTCCCCCTACACATACTACAGGCCCCCTGATGCTGGTTTGCGGGAGGGACCCCTCTTGCCCCTTGCGTACTTGTACCTGCCTGGGCCTGACTAGTTTCTGGCATCCCTGCTGAGTCCTGGTCGGGCCATGGTACCCATGACCCAACCCACCCCATCCTTACCTCCCGTTGGGGTACCGGCTGTTCGGTCTGTTCCCTGTTTCCCGAGTTCTCCTCCCTTTCACACTGGCACTGCTGGCAATGTGTACACTTACCTGCACTCGCGTGGCTGGGGGGTGTGCCGACGTCCTCCCTTGATTCAGCGTGCGTCTGCGGGCGGTGTTCATGCCTCGTCCCCGTCTCCTCAGGAGGTGCCTCAGGGCATGATGTCCTCTCTTGATGCCGCACAGACTGCTCCACCGGTTGTCGCCGCGCTCCAGCTAGGCCATCAACTTTTCTCTCCAGCGTCTCAAAACGACCCATAAATGCATTAAGGGTCTCCAAAACTGCTGCGAGCTGGTCGCCTCATGCCCGCTGTGCCGGAGGCTCCTCTACGCTGTCCCTCTGTGGAGACAATTGCCGCCTTCCCCCTCGCCTGGGCGAGGGGGAAGGCACAGCCGGGCGCACAGCCTGGTCTGCTGGGGCTGATTGCCCCGGATCCCTGCCCTCCTGTACACTTGCAGGGGTTAAACCCCCTGTTGCTACCTCATTTGGGCCACTCTCCACCCTATACCGGGCCGGGGGCTGCACCGTTCGCGTGCTGGCCCTTGTCCCGCTGTTAGGCCCTTCTCCCTCGGCCCCCCTAGTTGGGACGCACTCATTTTCACCCTCTCTCTCTGTACCTACCTGCCCGCCTGTGGCCGCCCTGCCCCCCTCCATCTCGGGAGCCAATCCGTCCCCCCCAGCGATCCCCATGCCATCATGCCGGTCGCTGGGGGGCTGTTCCTGTCTCGCCAGGCTATTTATGGTGGACTCACATCCACTCATTCGGGCCTGAAGGGCTTCGAGTACCTCCTCGACCCTCTTGGACAGGGGCTTTTTGGCCGGGCCTTTACCTTTCTTTCCTCCACTACCCTTGGCCATGACCACTGCTCCTCACAGCCTCCCTTTCCCCTAAGACTGTACTCCCCGCGGCGGTGGCCACTTAACCAGGCTGTTCAGCCTACAGCCTTGCCAGTTCCCCGCCCCGCGCCTTTTGTATTGGCGCTATTGGTGAAGGGGCTCTGGCCCTTGTGCCCCTCAGTGGACTCACTTGCCCAACTCCTGGCCCTTCGAGTCTCCCCCGATTGGTGCTGGGGGTTCCTTTATGCTGCCTGGCCTCACACTTACCTGTGATTTGAGGCCCTCTGCTGCTGCACCTCCTTGCTGTTAATGGACCCCTTGCACCACTGGCCCTTTTTTGGGCTCCGTTGCAGGCTCCACTCCCGCACAGCAACCCCCCCTGGGCGCCCTATGCTGCTGGCCCACCCTGCCCCCTCCTTCAGTTGGGGGCCTACAATATTAAGGCTCAATCAGCCTTTATTTCTAAACTTTTCCTGGCTCTGACCCCCCGCTCCTCGAATCAGTGTTGGGGCAGAGCTCCACGCTGCTTTCCGGTCCGTTGCAGGCGCGGAATGGCCGCTTCGCGCCTGTCCCCAAGATGGCGGCCGCGAAGTCTCACCTCGCAAGACTTCGCCCCAGGCCGCTTGCTCCAACGACGTCCCTGCCGTGCGCCCCGCCCACAGCTTTCTTCGCTCACAAGCTAGTGGGGGGGGGGGGACAAAAACCGCCGCCAGGAGAGCCGCTACCCGTGCCGGGCAGGGCCACGTGGCGACGGGGCTAATTACCACTGATACGTCTTCTATTATAAATTATGCAGAGGAAAGGGATTATCCAGTGAGGAAGCCAGATGTAGAAAGCCAGATGTTTGGCATCTTTTAATATTAAAAGAAATTGGCATAAGCATCTTTGATGAAGTCTAAGAATATATGCACAGAAATAAGGAATATTCTATGTACCCTCCACACATCTTTCCTCATTTATTGTGGACTATCAGGATGATTGTATTACTGTACCCCTCTCAACAGTACCTATTTAGAAGGACAGTCCCTCTTTGGTGCTGAATCTCACTGTTGCTCTTTCAAGAGGTCAAGTGCCATCAGTATGCTGATGACACCCAGCTCTAACTCTCTTTTTCATCCGACCCAGGTCCTGCAGTCTCAGTGCTTACCTGATGCCTGGCTGCTGTTGGGGACTGGATGAGGGTGAGATGATTGAAACTGAATCCAGACAAGACTGAAGTGATGATGATTGGCCGGTCCTGTGACTTGGAGGGGATTGGAACCCCTATCATTGAGGGTGTCTGGCCCCTCTAGGGTTTGCAGCCATGGAGTGCTTCTGGACCCCTTGCTGAGCTTGGATTGTCAGGTTGCGGCAGTGGGCAGGAGCACTTTTCACCAATGCATGCCATCTGGTAAGGAGGCTGAGGCCCCTTCTTTCCAATTCAGAGCTGGCCACCATCATCCATACCTTCATTACCTCAAGGTTAGATTACAGCAATGCGTTCTGCGTGGGGCTGCCCTTGATGACTGTTTGGAAGCTGCAGCTGATGCAGCACACGGCAGCCTAGCAACTCCTTTCAGGGTTGGGTTGCCATGAGCACTTGACACCTGTGCTTTACAGTCTGCGTTGGCTTTCCGGGCACAATTCAAGGTGCTGGTTTTGACCCTTAAAGTCCTAAACGGCCTGAGCCCCACATATCTGAAAGACCGCCTCTCCTACCATGCTCCACTGTGACCCCTGCGGTCGGCCGGGAGCACTCTCTTGCGGGTACCACCTGCCAGTCTTGTCCGTACAACAAGGACCCGCAGAGAGGTGCCAGGATTGTGGAGCTCCCTTCCCCCAGAAGTCCAGCAGAGCCCAAGCCGGAGCATTATTCTGGAGCCAGTGTCAATTTTTTCTTTTGCATTTGGCAGGTGGGGATAGGGGTGGGGTGGGTTTCTGGGGTGAGGGTGGGGATTTGTTTAGGGATTGTATTGTATTTTTATTGTATTTTGTGGGTTTTTATTATTGTACGCCACCCTGAGCCTTCAGGGAAGGATGGGGGGTAGAAATTTAAATAAATAAATAAATAAATACACCCCGCTTTCAGGAGAGAGAGACAAAAATATGGGCATTCAAGCCTCAGGCAATTCTTTCCTTGTTGCCTTCCAGTAAAAGCACTTAAGAGGACAATGGGGAGATGATGGAAAGACAAGAAACTAAGGGAATGAGAAGCAGAAGAGTTTCTGTCCCACTTTATGTACCTGGAATGTTGGGAGGTGCATGTGTACATGTGTGAGCAGGAAGAGCTTATTCTTATTATTACTATGATGATGATGATGATGATGTATTTACATAGCACCAACAATGTACCCAGTAGTTTACAATTATTAGTTTATAGAGAGGGTCCCTGCCCCAGCAGGCTTACAATCTAGGCGAGTCAAGGGAGGGGAGATGAAGGGGGGATGGGAACAGAGGAAGAGATTATCTAGTATTACTACACCTCATCTCAAAACAGCTGGGAGTCACCTGGTGCCGCTGTTTCTAATGGCACCCAGGCGACTTCCGGTTTACGGAGGAGCGTCTAAAGCCCCCCCCCGCAGAGGTGTCCAAGAGCCATGGGTTTAAAATCCCGCTTGTCTAAAAAGGCCCCCAAATGTCCCACCCCCTTCCCTCACTTGCACAAGCTCTGAAATTAGCACTCCCAGCCAAGGGGCTTTTCCTCAGCACACAGCAATTAACCTTTTTAATGCTGCAGGCCAGCTCATCCCGCCACCGGATCCCCTTTGGCTCTGGGGCCTACCAGACCGGATGAGGATTCCCCCAGTGTGAGGAGAACCCCCTGAAACGTCACTCTAGACACCCCCTACACACAGCTATGAGAGCTAGAAACCTACTCTCTGACTGGAGATTCAGGACTCAGGCGACTCCAATTACCATGAGACCAGTGCTTAAGCTGTTTTTTATTGCTAGAGTCCTAGCCTGCCACTGAAGACATGCCTCCTGTCCCAGAACTACAACCCCTGGCACAGAACAGGGAAATGAACCCTATTCTCTGGCTACCCAACCACTGGACTAACCTGCCTCTCTACAGCTCAATATGAAAAAGATCAGATCTTGTGATTTTTGGTAATCCTCATTTAATCTATATGATAGCCAGCACAGGGAATGGGCAGGTAAGTAATAAATGAAAACCAGATAAACCATCCAGTTTTTTTTCTAGCTTTCATTTGTGACCTCAAAATGGCCAATATCAGCCTTTTCCTGTTCTTTCACATTTCAGGGCGCATACTGCAGTGCATACTGCTACTGGGAACATTTCCTGGAGCTCAGCCCCCTCCCCCTTACCTGGCAAACTCCCACACAATTAACTTAAGCCTTGCATGAGATTCACCATAAACTCTGGTCACTTTGCTCCCAGTGCAGCAGTACTAAGCAAGGCAATAGCTCAATATACAATCTAAATAAGAGCTTCTGTGGGCCTTTCAGCAAGCTTCCCAGCCCAAACTATATGTCTTTAGTCAAGGCCTCTTGCTCCTGTGCCCAAACAGATACACCACACACAATAATCTCTTTACCATCACTGTGAGAAAGGTCCACACACCAGCCATTCATTGGGGCCTGCATGATCCTGCTCCAAGATTTATTCTGACATGATTCTTAGAAAACAAAGTTTCCAAAGGGCTCTTGTCAGGAGGTTGTTATGCAAGAGTTTTGCTGGACAAGGAATTTAGCTTCTCCTGCTTCAAAAACCTCTTGGCTCAGAAACATCTTAGCTGGAATCCAGCAGTGTGCAAAGTTTCCATATGGAAAAGTAAATGGAAGGAGGGGATGAACTCAAGGACTCTGGGGGGCATCTCCACTCATTGCATAGGTACTTTCTCCCCACAGTGTCCTCTCGGTGGAGAAGTGGTGGTGGGGTGGGGGAGGTTTGTGGCATTGTGCATCCTCTCACTCTCCAAGCAGAATCTCAGATCCACTGAAACTGATAATCAGAAAACCTGCTCACAAGCCAGGACAGGAAACCGGGGCTTGACTCCTGATGGCCCGGAATCCTGAACCCACTGTAGCCAGTGGCAAAAACAACCTATCGCCAGTTCTCAAGCCAGCCCGTGTGCCTTTTGGCACACCCACCCAGCCAGAAATAGCAAACATGGACCACAGACAATGTCACAGAGCAGTGGGCAGCACATCATTCCTTTGACTTTATGTGTATAAAAGGCTTGCCGCATTCACAGCATGGGAAGGATTCCAGATGTTGACTGGTGCCCACACCTTGATTCAATTCACCAAGCCCTGATCCCTCTGTTTCTGGGTATGGCATAGCACAGTCACACTTCAGCAGCCGGGGCCCCGGGGGCAGTGAGGGTAGTGTGTCTCTATATAAGGAATGTTTTTCCTGCGTTCAGGCCTGACTCCAGACCTTGCAGTAGCCAGGAGAGCTTCAGTGTGTAATTTGAGCCTCCCAGGCAACAGCATTCTCTTTTAAAGGGTGGTCTCTGCCCAAATTCCCTCCCCCGAGGGCAGGCTGCAAGGATGGGGCACTGTGCTGGGAGAGCGATTGAAATGTTTGCCTCTCGTGTGCAGGCCCTGAACCTCCACCTGGGCTAGCAATTGCCCCCATCTTTATACCGTACATTTGGGGGGGCAGGCACAGCCTTCACATTCACCCTTTCCAGGATTCATTTATTCTCCACAATTAGATACAGACAGAGCCCTTCTAGTTCCTAGGGCTCTACCTGTTCCCTTCTATCAGGATCCTTCCCTCAGGCCTCCCTAACCCCAGCACCCCCACCTGACTAGGGATCTATCCCCCAAGCTGGTAAGAATGTAGAGACAGGATCCCCTTTTTCCATTTGTCAGCTGGGGCTCCTCCCTCAGCTCTTCCTCTCCGCTATGTGTGTAGGGGGGAAAGGCTGGTGGTCAGTCTTTGCAGCTCTGGCACTTTTCCCCCATTGCCGAGAAATTAACCTACATGCCAGCCAACTCCAATGACATTCTGCATCCATCATCATTACCATCACTATCAATACCAGGCGGTCTCCCAGAACCCCATACCGGCACATCCCATTCATTGGTGGAGCCGTGCATTTCCATGCTCCACTCCTCTCGTATGCTGAGTGGGCAAGCACCAAGAAATGCCTTCCCTGGGTCATCGATGTTCCTGCCTCTCACTATTTCCCTGCTTCCTCACAAGAAAGGAAATTGGCCTCAAGACCAGGCGATTCACTGGTTTAACAACCCCTCTCCTCTCTCCAGAAATGCACTGGCTGGAGGCGTTTAAAGGGAAGGTTTAGCCTCTCTGCTTTGCTGAGAATCATGTTCACAACAGGTCCAGAATGACCCCAGGCCCCTCAGGCATGGGCAGAAATGAGGCCTCCTTTTGAGACAGTCCGGAGAGAATCTCTGCTGCTGAGGACAAAGCAGGATTGGGAAAGGTGGAGGCCAAGTGGGATGCACTTTCATTCCTGCACCTTAGAGCAAAGGCCCAGTGGGTCTCTATTAGGGTTACCATACCTCCCCTTTAAAAGAGGGTGCTTATGAAAAATACATGGTGCAGGGCTGCATTGGTTCCAGTGCAGCCCTGCACCATGTATTTTTCATAAGCGTCCTCTTTTAAAGGGGAGGTATGGTAGCCCTAGTCTCTATGTGCCAAGACCTCATATGTAGGCAGCACCTTGCATAGCCCTGTTCCATAGGGTTACTGTACCTACCTTCCTCTCTTTTAAAGTCAGGCCTGAACCCAGGGCTGGTCCCAGTGCAGCCCTGCACCATGTATTTTTCATAAGCGTCCTCTTTTAAAGGGGAGGTATGGCCACCCTAATCTTCCACTAGTGAAAGAGGAGTTGCAGGGCTCCGCAGCAGGGATTAGCATAAGGATTTGGGGGGCTGCATCTTGGGGCTCTGGATTTTGAGGGGGCCCAAGAAATTAATAAAGCCCCATGTCTGGTCTCGCCTGTGGCTGAGTTTGGAGCTGATGCTGCTGTGGGCAGGAAGGGGGCTGCTGCTGCCTTCAATAGCAGGGGAAAGGCTGGGGCTGCTATGGGCAGAACTGAAAATGCAGTGGTGTCCCAAAGCAATAGCAGCCCCAGGCCTCCAGCACATGGAATTGGGTCCTCGCGGCAGCTCTGAACACTGATCCCAGCAGCCAGCATCTCCATCTTTGGCTTGGATTCCAGTAAAGCTGTACAACAGTCTCCAGGCAAAGAATGTTGATGGATACCAGAGGATGAAGCTCCCACCCTGTCTATTTATAAAGAACCTACTCTTTCCATTGCCAGGACTTGGGAACCAGGAATGAGTAACGAAGCCCCTGGGCCTAGAGATCCTTGCAGCCAGCCAACCTTTGCTCCACTAAGCACAACAGCCAGATCTCTGAGGCCCAGGACAACATGTTCCCTGATTTTCCCAGGACTGCTTATCATCCCCTCACACATCAGAGACACTGGCTCTTCTAGCTCCTCCAAGCCCCTGCCTTCTACTTTGGCCATGTAAATATTTAATCTGAAAGATTTCCAGCCTGCTAGAGCGTTTTGAGGAGGGAAGCGGATCCAAGAGCCGGGTTTGGCAGGCTGCCTGCGACAGCACAGTGAGCAGAGTCCAGCATGCCGGTAGTGCGTACACACACCAGGCATGGGGAGGGGTTTTCTAGGAACTGGGCCTTTTCTGTCAAGAAACCATTTACACAACTCTCTCCGCTTCCTCACCCCCCCACCCCCACGGCCTGATCCTGACTTCATTTACACCAATGCAAGTCAAACTGCATTGACACCAAGGGAGCTGCAGTGATGCAAGCGAGAGAGAATCCACCCCATGGACAAGGAGTGCCCCCAGATGTTTGCCTGTGTGACTCCATTTGAGTCTTAAATATAACACTGTGAACCCAGGTACTGATATATACAGTAAAGCAGGGGTTGGAAAACTTTTCCCTCCTGGGAGCCACTTTGAAAATTAATACAAGCTCCGTGGGCTGGATAGAAGTTGGGGGCAGGGGTGCGTAAGGAGCACACTCAGGCTGGAAGAAGGAAGGGCCAGATCATTGGTCTGTGCCATGGATCTGTCCCCTGCCCTTGAGCGCTCTCATCTCCACTTCCTTCCTCTGAGTTCATGCTCCGTGCTTGAGAGTAGGGAGTGGATTAGATTACCAGGCCAGATCCAGGTATTGGAAAGGGGCCAAATAAAAAATAGCTGTGGGCCAGATTTACCCCACGGGCTGTAGATTCCTCACCCCTCTAGTACAGTTTATCAGTCAGGATTGGGCGCCCCTTCAGAGACGGCATGATCCCAATTGCCATAGATGCTCCAGCCAGAAGGAACGTCATGATCATCCAGTCTGGCTTCTCATGGAACGAAGGCTGGCTCAGTGACCTCTCTGCAATAACCCAAACCTCCCTCTCCAGGAGGCCAAGGCAGCACAGGGACATCAAAGCTTTAGACAAGGTGTGAGAGCAACGTGAACAATGTCTCTGAACAAAGCCGAGCAGTGCCCATGGGGAAGCACCAGGAGCTTGGAGCAGAAACTGCCTAGCTCACCACCCCTTCCCTCCCAGATGGAGAAAAGGCCCTGCTCCTGGAGGGTGATGGGCTGCGATGCTCTGCTGGGTAAGCAGCAGTGCAGCCTGTCTGTGGCAGGGCTGGAGCCTTGTGCCATGGAACTGATGCCAAGCCAAGAGGCTCACTATTCCTCACAAAAGCCAAGGCCAGTGTGGATCAATATCCGCCCCCCCCCCCCCGCTCAGTACAATCGTTACACATTAACCCTGGTGTTTATGCCTTGTTCTGCAGCAGAGCATTGCCTTGTTGTCAGTGGGCTGGGTCCACAGGGCACTCCCGGACAGCATGAATCCCAAACGTGGGACAGGGAGCTCTTGGAATATCCTGGACATGTGGTCCTGAGGGCCTCCCCAAACTGTCGTGCATAATTCTGAGGGGAGAATATTTAGTACAAACAGAACAAGTATTCTCCCACCAGCCAGGTGCGGTGGGTCATAAGGTCAGAAAGGGGCAGTGCCCTGACTTCCCTGAGCTCCCCAGCCCTCGCTGCTGCCACCCTACATTACCATAATGAGAGCAGGCACATGCGCAGAAGGCTGCGCTTTTCTTCTGCCTTCTGCACGTGTGCTTGCTTTACTGATAAAGAAAACAGTGGGGACAGTAGCAGGAGGAAGAAGCCTGCCCTGTTCTGCACTGCGCACACGGAGCTGGTGGGGCTCCAAGAAAATTGTTCCCAGCACAGCCCCACAGTTCAGAGCAGGGGAGGGGCTGGAGGTGGGGGCTCGGGGACTACCTGTAATCCTCTATGGAGTCGCCCAGCCAATCGGCCTGACTAGAGGGGCGATGGAGCCAGCGCCCCCAGCTAATCACAACAAAGAAGAGCAGCAGGAGGGGCTGGAGCCACACCTCCCACCTTCCCTCCTCCCTCAGTGCCCAGCCGAGCGAAGCTGAAGAAAACCGTGGCTGGAGCTGTAACTGGGTGAGTCTGCGTGCATATCCTCCCTCTCCTTCTCCTTTCTTCCCACCCCCTCGTTTGGGCCCCCTCTTCTTCTTTCTTCCCCCCCTTCTCATTTCTTCCCCCCTCACTTAGGCTCCTCCCTCTCACTTAGGCTCCCCCCTTCTTCTCCCCCCCCCTCATTTGGTCTCTGGACTCCCCCTTCTCCTTTCTTCCCCCATCTCATTTGGATTCCCCCTTCTCCTTCCTCCCCGCCCTCTTGTTTGGACTCCCCCACTTCCCTTTTCTCCTTTCCCCTCACCACCTTACTCCCTTTCCCTTCCCCAGGTTTGGCCCCTTTCTTCTAGTAATGGCTGTGTTTAAGGGATGCGCTCAAGAAGGGGAAGGTCCAGTTCATGGCTCTGTGCCATGGATTTGTCCCCTATCCATGTGGGCAGGGAAACCTCCATTGCTTCTCCCTTATCCTGAGTTCACTCTTTCAGTGTGGACTGTGGTGAGTTTTTATTTTCGTCCATTTCCATTTTCTGGAGCTGGCCCCTGGATCCTGTTCTTACCCCCAAGCACTGAAAAACTGAGCTCAGGATAAGGGAGCAGAGAGGAGGGCATGCACACAAGGAGAGGGAACAGATTCGTGCTCTGGACCCTTCTCTTCCAGAATGCAGCCCTTAAGCACCCCCATCCCCAACCTCTGTGCCAGGGTGGAGAACCTTTTCCCTCCTGGGGACCCCTTTGAAAATGAGTACAAGCTCTGAGCCACATAGGTGATGGGGGTGGGGGGCTTAAGGAGCGTGCTGAAAAAAAGGGAGGGTCTAGTCATCGATCTATGCCATGGATCTGCCCCCTATCCTTATGTGCTTGCCCTCATCTCTGCTCGCTTGGCCTGAGCTCAATTTTTCAGTACTTGGGGACAGGAACTGGATCCAGGGGCCAGATCCAGGAACCGGAAAAGGACCACATAAAAACTTGCCACAGGCCGCATTTGGCCCCAGGGCCTGAGGTTCCCCACCCTGCCCTGTTCTATGCGGAACCCAGAGCTTGTATTAATTTTCAGAGGCCCCAGGAGGGAAAGGGTTTTGCACCCCACTTCTAGGGTGATAACTAACATAAAGGGTGTCTTTAGAGCCTAGACTATTGCAATGCACTTTACGTGGGGCTTCCCTTGTTTCTGGTTCGGAGGCTGCAGCTGGTGCAGAATGCGGCGGCCCGTCTCCTTACAGGGACTGAGCGGCGGGAGCACATAACACCTGTGCTCCCGCTCTGCACTGGCTGCCAATAGCGTGCTGAGCCAGATTCAGGGTGTTAGTATTGATCTATAAAGCCCTGCACGGTCTGGGCCCCTCATACCTTGGGGACCGCCTCGCCCTCCGTGCTTCAGAGCGATCCCTTCGGTCCACCGGGGGCACCTTTTTGGAGGTCCCCCATGTAAAAGGGGGGGCCACAATGCAGAGGGTGTTCTCGGTGTCTGGGCCGCAGCTTTGGAAATCCCTCCCGGAGGAAGCCCATCTGGCCCCAGGTCTGTTGGTGTTTCGTCGAGCCTGCAAGGCCTGGGTGTTCGCCCAGGCCTTTGGAGGGGAGGGTGGGGTAGTTGGGGGGGTGGATTTTTAAGAGTTTTTATATTTGTTGATGGGGTTGTGTATTTTTAAATTGATTTTTTAAATGGAATTTTATTATTGTGTGTTTTGATGTTGTAAGCCGCCCCAAGATGCCATTGGCATGAGGGGGCGGCTAATAAATATTTATAAATATAAATAAATAAATAAATAACGCTGTTCAGTGTTCTGTAACACAGTGTCCTACCATTAGAGTGTTTAGACATACGCTCAACACAGTGTTCACCCCAAACACTGGAAGTGAATAACTGCCAGGTCTTGACAGTTTAATCAGTGTAAAGGGTGAACACTGTGTCGGCGGTATGTATAAGCACTGCAACGGTGTTATGTCTAAAGACACCCAATGTGTCAAGTCTGCCAGAAAGCAGGATTTCAGGCTGACTGGGACATCCCTTGTGTGTGCTATTGTCATGCTCCATCACATTCCTAGAGTCCCAAATGGAGACTCTGTAAAATCCATCCTGGCTACACATTGGTTGGGGAATGCACCTTTGCAAACAGAGGTCAGGAGTTTAAAGCACCTCAAGCAATTCTTGTGAGATCTGCTCCGGATCTATATAGAAGTTCTGCTCTTGGAACCTCACTTTGATGACAGTCTTCACTCAGTAGCCACCCATGCTTGGGGATCCCTCTACGGTTGGCACATAGGTCAATTGACAGGTCAAATATTGTCAATTGATCAGTCAGTTGACTGCCTATTATTTGACTGTGATCAAATATTGTCATATATTCCATGAAGCCAAGAATGCTGCTGTATAGGTGGAAGCTTATCTTTTTAAATTTCATTATGATGTCATTTGTTAGCAAGGGCAGGAGTGAGGACTGCTTGCTCCCTAGCCCTGCAGCAGTCAGGGGACACCCCCCTCCCCTCACTCACATACACACACCAGACTGTCCCTCCAGCCCCATACACGTGTCTATAGACAGCCCTCCACTATTTTAGGAGCAGGCACCCCTTGATATTTCTCTCTTGAGCTTCCTTTCCCTTCCCTCCCTATTAAGCCATGTGTGGCTACAAGAGGTACTCTGGGTGTTTTCACACAGACAGCACCCAGGCCTCTGTGTTGCCTCCCTACCGGGCAGGCTTTCCAGTCAAAGGTGGCCTGCCAGATGTGCAGGCAGAGCAGAGGCAGGGCAGGCTGTCTCTACTCTGGGGTAGCCCCACCAGTAGTGCTCCAGAACATCCAGGAGCACCACCAGCAGAGTGGGCAGCCCAACCCTGGGGCACTGGCTAGAGGCGAGGCTGCTTGGTGGACAGCTGCTACAGCTCCACTCTTGGCTGGGAGTTGCCATGGGAAATACCACGGAATTGCAGATGGAAGCCCAGAGTGTCGAGCAATCCACCTGGAACTCTATGGTGTGGGGGAGGAGACACTGTGCGGGCCGACCGTGGGCTGTGGCAGTGGCTGTGTCCATTGAAAATGAACTTAGGCCGGACTGCAAGTAGGCAGATGTGCAGGTGCACCCCCGGATTTGCTCTGGGGTTGAACAACCCTGTATCCGCGTCTGGAAACAAAACATCCTCTATGCTAATAGAGAAGCCAAGCATACCAAAGCTTCTCCTACTGGCTGTTTGCTGTAACTGCAGGCATCTCCGAACAGGATCACAAGCAGTCATCATTCACAGTGGCAAAGGTCGCATGTGCCTAGGGCTGCTTTTCCATAAGCACCACCTGCTCGCGCTGTAATCATGTGGCATGTAAAAGTGCCGTGGGCAGCGTTTAGATGTGCCGTGGGCACACCGTATTTCTGGTCGCACATTCTTTAAGACCGCAAATTAAACACCTTGATATTGAGGTATTTAATTTGCGGTCTTAAAGAATGTGCAACCGGAAATACAGCGCGTCTAAGCGCTGCCCGCGGCACTTTTACATGCTGCATGATTACAGGTGCGAGCAGGCGGTGCGTGTGTAAAAGCAGCCTAAACCTGCGAATGACTCTGTTGTGCGTGCTGCAGGAACCAGGGAGTACCCCCTCCATGTGATTCAACTGCCTGCTCTGTAAAGCTCCTGGGAGGGACTGGACTCGAGTCTTCTAGAAAAGCAGTAGCTGTTAGAAACAGAACTGAAGGTTAAATTAAACACAAGAGATACTGTGAGCCATTAAACTATGAGGAGTTGGGGAAAGCCAAAATCATTTGTTTGGAAGTATTTTAGTAGAAAAGTACTTAGAAAAACTGTTGAAGCATTGTGCAAATTCTGATTATGTGACACATGCAAATAGAATGAAGCACTTGTTGAATTCTTATGCTACAGTGTCCAGCTACTGTTAAAGACAGATTATTGCAGTCAAACAGTAAGAAAGGGCAAACTGCTCTGCATAAAAAAAAAATTGTTTTTCCTTCACATTCGCCTTGTACTTTATCTTCAGCAGCATCATGAAGCACAGTCTTGTAACAAAGCTATGAGGGATAGTGCAAGTGTTGATAGTTCCATTTCTACATTGTCTTCTAATATTTTTCCTAGTCCATGTGCCTCAGTATCAAGAACTCCTACTCCTGGAAAATATTCAGATGTCCATCAAATTGGTATTAAGAGGGTTTTTTTTTAATCAAAATGTCTGCTGACTGGAAAAAGAAACTTGATTGTAAGTTCGCTAGAGTTATTTATGTCAGCAATACACCATTTCATATAGTAGAAAATCCTTATATGTTACAAAAAATATGCAAAAATTGTGTTGAATTTACAAAGTTCCAAGTAGGAAACGGCTTGCAGGATTGCTTCTGAATGCTGAAGTGAAAGGTGTGAAGAAGAGAGTTGGTATTCTTATTGCACAAGCTCCTCATGGGTCCCTAGTGTCTGATGGGTGGAGCAATTCACAACAAAGGTGTCATCAGCATCATGGTAACAACACCAAAACCACTGTTTTACTTCTTCCAGTACACACCTGAACATCACACGGCCTGATATCTTGCTGACCAGTTTTAAAATATAATAAATAAATTAGGCCTACGGAAGGTTATTTCAGTTGTGACTGGCAATGCGGCTAATATGAAAGCTGCTTGGGCTTTGTTGATAAATGAGTATTTGCATCTTATATGTTACAGATGTGCTGCCCGTGTGATGCAGATGTTTATTTGTGATGTTGAGAATCTGACAACTTTCTTATCACACGTGTCAAAGGTGAAAGGCATTTTCAAGTTTTTCAAAAATAAACAATTACCAGCAGCCATATTTCAGCACCACTTAGTACAGCATTCAGTTGCATCCACACTGAGTAAGCCTTGTGGTACTCGATGGGCATCCTCTGTTAAATCCCTCAGAGATCTTCAAACATGCAAGAAGACACTTCCGTCAGCTGCTGTCGAGTAATTTGCACCGACATTCTTGATGATATGATATGATATGATATGATATGCTTTGGATGAGAAATTGTAGTTCAGTCCGTTCAGAATATGGAAAACATGGGTGACCAGTAACTGTCGATAGTGGAGGGGGGGGGGGCGGCACAGGAGTGGGGGCTGGGCTGCTGATTCTATAGGGTTCTATATGGCTTCTGAGGGCCATATGCCCCCCATACCTTCCCCACAAGTTGCCTATGATGGAAAATGATAGTTCTACATTGTCTGATGTGAAGAATGAATTCCTGAACATTAAGAACATAAGTAGTGCCATACTGGGTCAGACCAATGGTCCATCAAGCCCATCATCCTGTCTGCAACAGTGGCCAATCTCGGTCACTTGGAAGAAGTACCCAACAGCTCACTATGGGGCAATCCATTCCCTGTTGTTCACTCCCAGCTCCCAACAGTAAGAGGTTACAGTCTCCAAACCAACCTGGCTAATAGCTGCTAATGGACCTATCCTCCAGAAACGTTTCCAATCCTTCCTTAAACCCAGTTATACTACTGGCCTTGACCACATCTTCTGGCAACAAATTCCACAACTTAATTGTGCATTGGATGAAAAAATATTTTCTTTTATTTGTTTCAAATCTGCTACCTGTTAGTTTCATGGAGTGTCCCCTAGTTCTAGTGCTATTTGAGAGGGTGAATAACTGTTCCCTATTAACGTGTTCCACACCACTCATGATTTTATAAACTTCTATCATATCCCCTCTGCCATCTCTTCTCCAAGCTGAAGAGCCCCAGCCCATTCAGTCTCTCTTCACAGGGGAGCCGTTCCATACCCCTTCTCATTTTTGTTGCCCTTCTCTGTACCTTTTCTATTTCTACTGTATCTTTTTTGAGATGGGGCGACTAGAACTGCAATATTCAAGGTGTGGTCGCACCATAGATTTATATAGGGGCATTATGATATTTTCAGTTTTATTCTCTATCCCTTTACAAATAATTCCTAAAATTCTGTTTGCTTTTTTGATGGCCGCCACACACTGAGCTGAGGATTTCAATGTATTGTCCACAATGGGTGTTAACAGACATGCCACTGGCCTGGTTAGGCCCGCTTTGGACCAATCGGGCCAGCATCATGTCTGTACGTTTGTTCTGGACCCACCAGATGTGGATCCAGAACAAACCCCACTTGGGGTAAAACATATTTGAAGGGGAATAAAGAAGAGGAGTTTTATCTTGACTGTATCCCCTTGGGAATATCACAAAAGGAAGGATAGAGGTGCTCTTTTCCCAGATAAGATACTGATTATTTCAGCAACATATGCTATGAATAAGCTGATACTTGGATATTGTTAAAGATATTTTCCCACTGAGGAAGGGGGATTTCTCCCCGAAACGCATTTGGCTTTTTTTATCCTTTACCTTCGGGCTTAAAAAAAATTGCACTCGCCAGGTCTTGGGGTACATTTGGACCCCTATGGAAAAACCCATTGTTGGTGAGGTCTATTTTATCCCCAAAACATAATCTGTGTCCCAAAATGTCAAAAACTTTCAAACTAAGCCCTGGAAGCACACCCACACCCTAGATAGATAGATAGATAGATAGATAGATAACTTTATTGACAGCACTGGCTTTCGCCATGGCCCAACCAACAACAGCAACGTACATACATAAACAAAACAAAATAGAATAGAATCCATAAGATCCATAAACAAAAACAAAAACACATTATAAATATGAACAACAGTAAATAATGCATCCTAACCTTCCAAAGAAGAAGATGGGGTAGAGAGAAAAATATTATCATCTAAGAACAAAAGAAAGGTGTCATTCGCACTTAACCCTCCAACTCCAAATGGTCAATGGATCTCCCATCTAATCACAGAGCATTAGTACTACAGCAACAACATCATTTAGTTATTATAGCATGGCTTTCACCCTGTGCCAAAAATACGGCACAGGCAAGCACCTGCATGAGATTAATTGTTAACAACCAAGCCAGTGAAATCCATACAACCCTCAAAACTATATTAAAATTTACAACATTGCAACCTCAGATGTTACTACACTAACGAATGCATACACCCATTAAGCCAATATTTCCACTAATAGCCAAGGGTCGTCATACACCACCAGAATAGAAAATAAGGTGATAACCCCAGAGGAGGTCAGCAGGATTAAATATCCCACCCCCAGCCAGCCCAGTCCAATATGGGAATTGTCAAGAGGTTATAACCTCCCTCTCCCTACAACTCAATTGATCTTTAATGTGGGCTCTCTTTTTGGCTACCAAGAGAGTGAAAGTCCCCGGGGCAACAATTGCCTTCTCCTGGGTCATAGAAAGAAGGGCCATAAAACAACCCCGAGAATCAAAAGGCAACCCCTGGGGTAAGAGTGGCAGTAGCCATACCGACCACAAGCTGGCATAATAGGGACATTTTAGGACGAGATGTTCCACAGATTCCACTTCCCTCCTGGGACAAGAACATAACCTTTGCCCAAGGGGGATACGTTTATACCGGCCCTCAATCATGACTGTCTCCATGAGCTGCAAACGGAATGATATATATGCCCTACGGAGTTTAGGGTTAGATAACAGATCCAAATATGGCTCTTGGCTAGGGAAAAACTTGATCTCCCCCAATTGTGGTGCCACCTTCCATGACCTGACTGTAGCCATATCTTCCTGGCTTGCTACATCCTGTAACCTATGAAAAATCTCAGCTCTGATCACTGAGAGGGTTTTGCCACAATAATACTCAAAGGAGTGTCCCATTTCCCTAATCAGGCGAGCCAGGTAAAGAAGCCAGGGATAATTCCGCAACCCGGAGTACAACAGCTTTTATTTTAGGCATGCTATTGTGAATGCCGTCTCTGAATGACTAAGCAGCCGCAGTCAGTATCTTAAATAGGCCTTTTTTGCAAGTAATGAGATTGATGGAACTCTAGTCTCAGCCCTAAGAATTGCCCCCGGGACACTGGAACCCACCTTAAACAGCCGCCTAATAAACAGATTCTGGATCCTTTCTTTTCTTTTTTTTTGTATAATATTTTTATTCTGTTTTTCGAGTAACAATTATTAACAATTTACACACTTTCATCTCCTTTTGGTTGAGGACCTTGGTTACAGAATCGGTCCCAGCCTAGTATTGTTTTAGTGCGTCTTGTCACATTCCATATTCATATATCATTAAACAATTAACATTCCCTATATCTTTGTTATACAAATTGACATTTTAGGTTGGTTCATGTTAATTTCTTGTTCCAAGAGGCTCCATATGTTATTCCAGACGGAGTAAAAACTGTCGAGGTTTTGACGAAGTTCTGCCTGCACCCGCTCCATGGTGATGGTATGCCAAACTCTGTGGATCCATTTTTTGTAGGACGGCTTTTTTCTTGCTTTCCAATTGCACACTATTGTGTGTATGGCTGCCAATCGAAGCTGTTGGCAGGCTTGTGTCCTTTCCTGAATTATTTGCAAGTCGGGAAAGATGCCCAACAGTGCGGTGTCCGGTGTCTTTGGTATTTCACAGTTCGCCACTTTGTTCATTTGGGACCACACTTTATCCCAGAATTCCTTCACATATGAGCATTCCCACCAACAATGGAGCCATTTCCCTTCCTCTCCGCACCCCTGCCAGCACTCTTTAGGGTAATCTTTGTTCATTTTATTCAATTTGTATGGGGTGAGGTACATTCTGTAGATTACTTTTACCTGTGGTTCCAGTACTGACAACGAGTTTGATAGTTTTCTCATGTTGTGCCATACCTCATGCCTTTCTTTTTTTTCTACTTGTTTGTGGAGGTCCTTTTCCCACGCCTCGAAATATCCTGCATCTGGTAAGTGCATGATTACTTGCAACACTCTATATATTTTTGATATTTCATGTTTTCGCCCCTGGTCCCCGTACATCACCATCTCAAAGTCTGTTACCTTTCTATTCACTTGTGCTTTTGTCGTTTTGTGGCCGAATCTACTCACAATTTTGGCATATGCCCAAAAGTCGGGGGGCCCTTCTAATTTTTCTTTAATTGTTTCTATATTCATTATAGCTTCCCCCACAAAGAGCTGGGCAGCCCATTTTAGCCCTTTCTTTTCCCACTTCTCCGCCTCTTTTCGATTTATTCCCGCCCTCTTGCTCCATTCTCCAAAAATCGGGGTGTAAGGGGAGTTTTCTCTGTTTATTTCTATCTTATTACATATTGACTCCCAGACTTGTAAGGCCATACCTGCAAAGGGGTGTATCATAACAATTTTTTTATTTACTTTTTGTCCATCCGTAAGTATATTAACAAATTTATCTACTTGGCATGCTTCTTTTTCTAGTGTCAGCCAGTCCGGAATTGACTTTCCCTGGAACCATATCTTTACCCCTCTGAGGGCAGCTGCCCAATGGTATAACTTCATGTCAGGTAAGTGCTGGCCTCCATTATCTTTACTCGTGTACAGAATCGTTTTCCTTACTCTGGGTTTTTTTCTTTGCCAGAGGATCCTTGATATGGTTCTATTAATTGCCATAAAGTAATCGTTAGGCAGTTGGATCGGCAAGGCAAAGGAGGTGTATAGCAGCCTGGGAAGTATCAGCATTTTTATTAGATTTGTTCTACCTAGCCAAGATACCTGCAATTTTTTCCAATCCTCCTCTTTTCTCTTTATATTTTCTAACAAGGGGAGAAATTTTTTTTTGTATAAGTCCCTCCATTTTTTGGTAATTTGTACCCCTAAATATTTTATACTGTCCGTTTGGACTGCGAACGGGGTTGACTCCACTCTTTCCCTGCTAGTAAGTTTTTCTTCGTTGAACAACAGCATCTCAGACTTGCCTGCGTTCACTTTATATCCTGAGATTTTACCAAATCTATCTATTACTTCCATCAGTCTTGGTACTGACCGGGGCAGGTCCGAGAGGCTCACCATCATGTCGTCTGCATAGAGGGAGAGTTTAAATTCTTTATCTGCGACTTTGATCCCTTTGATTTTCTGATCATCCCTTATTGCCATTGCTAGGGGCTCAATAGCTATATTGAATAGTAAAGGGGATAATGGGCAACCCTGTCTTGTTCCCCTAGTTATGTTTATGTTTGCTGTGTGCTTACCCCCTATCATTATTTTAGCTCTCGGGGCTTTATATATTGTTTTTACCCACTGTAGAAAAGTGCCCGTGATTCCCATTCGTTTCATGGTCTCGAATAAGTAATTATATTCCACCATGTCAAAGGCTTTCTCCGCGTCTAGCGCCACTATAGCGGCTGGAATCTGCTTGGTCTTTACATGGTTTATAATATTCACGATTTTTCTTATATTGTCTATTCCTAATCTTCCTGGAATGAATCCTGTTTGGTCTGCGTTAATTATATTTGGAATAATCATCATTAATCTGTTGGCTAGTATTTTAGTAAACAGTTTTGCGTCCATGTTTATTAGTGATATGGGCCGGTAGCCGCTGCACAGTTCTAAATCTTTACCTGGTTTTGGACATAGCGTAATTGTTGCATCGTAGAATGTGTCTGGCATTCTCCCTTGTTTTAATATGGAGTTATATACTTTTACTAGGAGTGGGGCTATTTGCTTGTTAAATGTTTTATAAAATTCTGCAGGATAGCCATCAGGGCCTGCCGCCTTGTTATTTGGTAATTCTTTTATTGTTTTTTGTACTTCCTCAAGACTAATTTCATTATTCAGGAATTGGGTTTCTTCTTTTGTTATTTTTTTAAATTTTACTTCATTCAGGAAATTAGTAATGTTGTCCTGCGCTGGTTTACCTGTTTCGTATATTTTTTGATAAAATTGAACAAAGCAGTCCTCCAATTCTTTTTCTTTTAGCATGGGTGCGTCTGGCTTGTTTCTGATATAGGGTATAGTCCCTTTTTGTCTCCTTTTTTTTGTCATCCACACCAGCGCCTTGTCTGCCTTGTTCGCCTTTTCAAAATAGAAAGCTTTTGTGTATCGTATTTTTCTGATCACAATTTCGCTTTCTAATAAATTAATTTGGCTTTTAATCGTGGCTATTTTAGTTGCATTGACCACTGGATTTTTGGATAGCTGTTTAATTAGTAAATATTTCTCACTAATTTGCGCTTTTTTTTCTTTTTTTAGGTGTGCTCCCAGCGATATAAAGTGGCCTCTCATTACTGCCTTTGCCGCCTCCCACACTGTGGCTGCAGGGGTGTCTGGCTGCTCATTTATTTGTATATACTCCTCCATTCTTTCCTCAATCTGTTCTGTAACCCATTTATTTTGCAAATAAAATTGCTTTAACCGCCAGCTTTGTTGTTCCCCTTTGTTGTTTTTGTGTTGTTTTCCAGTTTCCAGCCCCACTGCGTTATGATCTGAGAAGGGGGTAATTACTATATACACTTCCTCACATTGCGGCAACATGTCCTGATTCACTAGAATATGATCAATTTTGGTTGATGTCTTGTGTGGATTCGAATAGTAGGTAAATTCCTGCGTGGTAGGGTGCTGCACCCTCCAAATATCTATCCAGTGGTATTTTTTAATCACTTGGACTATTCTGTTTTGTTGTTTTGATAATTTATTTTTTGTGAATAGATCTAGTTCCGATAGGGGAGTATTAAAGTCTCCCATCAGTATTGCCCTTCCCTCAATTTTTTCATCTATTCTCGGGATGATTTCTGCAAAAAATGCTGCAGTGTTAACATTGGGGGCATAAATGGTCCCTATCGAGTATATGTCCTGCCCTATTTTGCCCTTTATAAATAGCATTCTTCCTTGTTTATCTTTGTCTGTTTCTGTAACTTGCATTTTTATAGATTTTTTTATTCCTATCAGGACCCCCGCTCTCTTTTTTTCTCCGTTCGCACTGTATATTCTGTATTCTTTATTTGTGAATCTGACATTGTCTTTCCTTATTAGGTGGGTTTCTTGGATAGCAAATATGTCTGGATGCTGCTTATTCAAAAACTGCCATACCCTCCTTCTTTTTTGTGGGTTATTAAGCCCACATGCATTGACTGTGATTATTTTTAGCTGAGCCATTTATTATCTTTCCCTCTTATTTCTGTACCTCTCATATTTCTATTTTTTCCTTGTCTCTCACTCCGGTTCTGCCTGCCCTGTTTGCTATTGTATGCCTCTTTTTCCTGTGTTTGTTTAGTTACCAACCTATTTTGCCTTTTCTGTCCTTTTTTCCTAATCTCTTCTCTTTCCCTCCTTTTTTCCCCTCCCTTTCCCTTCCTCCCTCCCCCCCCTCCCCTAGCTCCTGTCCTCTTGGGGACTCCCTTGTGGAGCATCATGTCTAGTGGCTCTGTACCCCCCACTTGCCCTTTGCAACACCTCACCAACATTTTACATATATGCATATTATCGTATACTTTAACAACCATCATTAAACCTGCTTTATGGCATATAGTTCTTTATATTTTGTTCTGTTCCTCTCCCAAACTTGTGTTCCGGTTTTCTTCTGTTTTCTCTCCACCCCTGACTGTCCTTTTCTTTGCCTCTGTTCAGTTTGCAGACTTGTCTCTCAAGTTTTTGTTTTTAAATTTCTCCAGCTCCTCTTCCTTCATAAAGAATAGTCTCTTGCCCTCATAAGTGAATGTCAGCTTTGCTGGGTAGTATATCTGGGCCTTGATGCCTGCCTTGCCTAAGGATTCAATCTGGCTCCTCCAGGCCTTTCTCCTCTGAACTGTTTCCATTGCCAGGTCAGGGTAGATGGAGATTTTTGCCCCTTCAAATATTAGTTCTTTGACTTTCCTCGCCTCCCTTAAGATGTTCTCTTTGTCTGAATATCTCAGTAATTTGGCAATTATTGCTCTTGGGGGGAGCTGATCTTTTGGCTTTGGCCTAAGTGAGCGATGGGCCCTTTCAATTTCCACTGAATGTAACATGGGGCTCCCTGGGAATATGTTCTTTAAAAGCTCATGCAGAAGCTCTGTCATTCCATTTTTTTCTTTTCCCTCTGGGACCCCCATTATGCGCAGGTTGTTTCTTCTAGACCTGTTTTCCAGGTCTTCTACTTTATTCTTTAAATCCTGCATTGCCACCTCTGCCCCTGTCACTTTTTGTTCAACATTATTCCCCCAATCTTCTTGGTCACTTATTCTTTGCTCTATTAAGTCCATCCTTTTGCTCATTCCCTCCACCTGACCCTTTAGATCTTCTAGCATATCATTTGTTTTGCTAATTCCGATTTTGTTAATTGCCAGATCTTTCTTTATGGATTTTAACAAGTCCAATACTTGCGTTTGGGCCTCTGTGTCTTCCTGCAGGTCCTTTTCTGTTGTGCCTGCCATTTTAGGCTCCCCCGCTTCTCCTCTTCTCGCACTACGGCGTGGACTGCTGGGTCGCTCCAAATTTAAAATTTTTTCCCTTTTTTTTTCAGCGCACATACCTTGTAAGTTACGCCGGGGTTCTGCAGCTTTTTTTGGGAGAGTTTAAGCTGTTTCAGGTGCGCTGTTGCATTAGGCCCGCTGGGAGCTCAGCCAAACATGACCTGCTGCCTCAGCATGCCCACGTGACTCTGGATCCTTTCTAATATTATAATATCCGGGAAGGGGACAAGCTCCATCCCGAATAGAAGGATTGATGGAATCTTGGCTTTGTAAACTCCAAGAAAAGTTGAAATATATATTCCTCTAGAAATGTTATAGGCCTTAACCAATGACCGCATAGCCTGGAAGGCTTTGTTAGCCCTAGCCTTCAGATGAAGGTTCCAAGTGCCCCTAGAACTAAAGGACACTCCAAGATAGCTGTAAGAAGTAACAAGGGCGATGTTCCCAACACTCAGCTTCCAAATTGGAGGCAAATTCCTCCTACCAATAGCCATTATCTTGGTCTTGGAAGGATTTAGATCCAAGCCGTTAGCCAAGCTATAGTCATGCAGTTTCTCCAGCACCCTCTTGATCCCTACCTCTGTTTGTGACAGCAGTACAATATCGTCGGTAAACCGGAGAAGACCCACAGAGAAATCTCCAACTCTAGGGGCATGAATCGCCTCTGACTTAATACTGCTTGGTAAGTCGGAAAGGAAGAGATTGCATAACAGGGGTGCGAGAACGCATCCCTGTCGCGCTCCTCTCCGAATTGAAATAGGGCCACTCAAATTTTGCCCCAAATTCCCCCTAACTGGGCCACATTGTTAGCATGCAGCCCAAAGCCTAATTCTAGGCACCGAATCAAAGACTTTAGACATATCAGCAAAAACCAGGTATAACTTACCCTTCTTAATTTTAGTATACTTATGAATAATATGAGAAAAGGTATAACAGCAGTCCAAGGTAGACCATCCTTCCTGAAAACCAAACTGTTAATCAGGAATAACAGCCCTTTCATCTGCCCATCTCTGGAGACAGGCAAACAAGGCCTTGGCTTAAACTATGCCTGCTACAGACAATAAACTAATTGGCCTATAGCATGCAGGATCGTAATAGTTCCCCTTCTTAAAGATGGGAACAATAATACTGCAGGACCATGTCTGGGGAATCTCTCCTCCCTTTATCAAGGTCAAAAACAAGGGAGACAGGATTTGGGCCCACCACCAGGGTGCAGCCTGTAAAACCTCTGCCGTAAACTGATCCGGGCCTGGGACCTTGTTTGAATTTAGTCCCTTGATTATTCCCAAAATCCTAAATTCAGAAAAGTCCTCAGCTTGCCAGCTGGGGGAGGAAACCTCACATGGGGTTCCAGCCAAATCCTCGATACCTACCTCCTGCTCAAAATAAAGAGCACCAAAAAAACCTTCCCACTCCCTAGCTGAGACCGATCCCCCGGAACCCTCCCTTGGTTTCAAGATTTTGTTTAAGGAAGCCCAGAATCTACCCATATTGCCAGTATCCAGATTCACAGTCATTCTGGCCCATTGCCGCTGGTAATAACCCAGTCTAGTGGCCTTGATTAATTTCAGATATTCCACCCTGGCCTTAGAAAACTCAACCGAGGACTCCTGGGATCGACTCTCAGCCCAATTCTTCTTGAGTTGCACTAGATGTCTCTTGGTATGCTTACATTTACTATTAAACCACCCCCACCCCCGAAAACAGGAGGAGCCACCATACTTGGTTGGGATAGATGCCCGTAGTCGCACTACTATCTCCTCATAAGTATTGAGCAAAACCCTAGGTTCATGAGATTCTAACATCACTGAACTAAGATGAAGTATCTCATTAGAATTACTAAAATTGTACAGTACCTGAGCTAAGGAGGAAAAAGACATCTCCCTCCATGACCCATGGGGGGGGATTAACTACAATAGGATCCTTCCTTAAGACCACAGGAGGCTCTCCTAGCAACTTAGTTGTCATAGCCACATGATCACTCTCCACCCTAATAAGAAGTTGGACCTTATCAAATTTATATAATGCTGTCGTTCCGACCAATATCAAGTCGACCTTACTGCGACCCTGAGGGCCCCAAAAGGTAAATCCTCCCAATGGGTCACAAAGAGAGTCCTCATTAAGGACTGCCAGCCCTAGTCTCTGAATCATCCCAACCAAATGGTCTAGAGTTGGGTGCCCCTTCCGCTCAACCAAACTATTGGTACTAAGTCCATAGCTAAATTGATCCCCTGCGGCTCCCATTGCTTTATCCAAGTGTGTATTGAAGTCACCCACTAGGATAAGCGTTGCATGGGGGAATCGCTCCTCTGCTGATAATATTTCTTCTTCCAATGCCTGCCATTGGAAGAAGCAACCCCATCTGATATTCAGACCTAGCAGTAGTGATAGAGGTAAATTTGCCTGCTCCAGTATCATTGACCAGAAGTGCCCTCCGCCGTATAAGCGGCGGCGGGGCGTTTGCCGCCGCGCCGCCCCGGTCCCGAAATGAGCAGGGCAATCAATACAGGCGCTGCAGAGCTGCAGCGCCTGAAACAAAACTTAGCGCCGCTGGTGCGGTCGGCGAGGGTTGCCGGGGCAACCCTCCCGACAGCACAAAAACAGATCCAGCCCTGATTGGCTGCTGGAGCCACGTGAGGTGGCCAGCAGCATTGTTCAGCGTTCCCTGCTCAGTCCAGGACAAGCGGGGAACACAGCAGCACCCACTCTCCCTCCCCTTATACTGTGGTTTCGAATGGTCGCATTAGGATGGGCCAAGAAGGAATTTTTGGCAAGAAAAAATTGGTCAGATGGTCTTTCTTGTTTGTTTTCGCCTTCCTCGCAGTATGGGTAATTTGGCTGGCCAGTAGACTGGTGCGGTGCTTGCTTGAAAGTTAAAGTTACTGTTGTTTGTGTTTATAAATTGTCGCACCCTTTGGCGGGGGTCCAGTATCTGTTCTGTTAGGGTAAGGGAATTAAGAGTCATCTCCTTAAGAGATGGGGAGGACACTCTGAACGTTATTGCAGGGTATGGCATGCGTGGCGTTGTTTCCCTGGGAAGGGGGTGCCCTAGAGCAGTTGTACGGCATTGTATAGCCCCCCACCGTTAGGCACCCCATTCCTTACTCAAGTCTGAAAGGACTAAGTCCCCATTGCACGTGCATGAGCGCTGGACGATGGGGAGACGTTTTGTTTGTGGGAAGGTTATTGAGGGTATATCGAGACCTTCCCTGAAATTTGACAGGTTGTATGTTTATAGTAGATACTGGACCCTGAATCACAATAGGCGATGTCACCCCCTCACCTATTTCAATTCGAAGAATGTGGATCAATAAAGGGTGCGCCATGTTTAATCCAACAAAATGTGTCCTGTCTCGTTTCTGGGGTGCACCGGCAAAAGCCAGGCCTCCAGAGATACGTCCCTTAAGCCCTTCCTTAGAACCTCCATGCGAAATCACTTGAGCCCCAGCCAGTTTAATAGTAGATGGCTCTCGTATCCAGGTCTCCTGTAGACAAATCAGGTTAAACCCAGCCACAAAATCCAACCAATCCTGATCTAACACAAGTGATTTCAAACCCAAGATGTTCCATGACAAAAGGCCGAATTGAGCCCTATTCCCATTGCTTAATAGCTGGGAAGGATATTGAAGATCAGTGGAAGAAAGATCACTCTGCTCAGATTGCAAAAGTAACCCTTCGGGCACTTCAGACAATTTGAGTCAGGTTTGACTACACTCCTACTCTATAACACTGGCGTTAGGGTCCAACACTGCAACATTACTGGTCGGACCATGGAAGTCAGCCTTGACCTCAACTCTGCAAAAAGGATGAACAGTGGACACCCCCTGAATCGCAGAAGGGGAGCCTATCTCATCCAGCCCCAAAATATGTATAGCTGTTAAATTAGCAGAGTTGTATTCAGGCTTGCTCTGTTGGACCACATGAAGAGACTGTGGGGCTTCATTTGCTCGACTATGGACGAGATTTGAAATATCACCTAACCTTGACAAGATTGTATCTTGGTCAATTGCTGATAATTGGTAAAACATCTCCCTAATGCGTTGAAAATCACATGCAGCCCTATCGCCCAAAAGGAAAATCCCCACAGATTTTGCAAATTCATTAGTTGGGGACTCCAACCTGACTGCAGACACTACCTCCCTTTGCTGGCACACCAACTGTGGCCCCAATACTGGTTCTGGGAGAAGGGTCTGCTGATTTTCCAAGGTCAATTTAGTAGCTATGGACATCTCCACCCCAGTTTGTATCTCCATTAGTTGAGATTGATAGGTCCCTTGCATCTTGCGTACTCCCTTGATCTCCCTTGGGATTTCCCTTGACCTTCCTTAAATCTTGCCTACTCCCTTGCTCTCCTTTATGTAAATGGTCCTGATGATTACAGATAGTACTTCCCCCTGCAACTGGCACAGCAGAAGGGTCCAATAGGACCTGGTTGGTAGAGAAGGAAAAATTCCCGATAGAGAACTGCCAGCACTTGTGTTGGCTAGATCCCTCGTTGTCCATACCCTGTCAATGGACACACCCCGCCAAAGGAGATATTTCCTAGCTTTAAAAATGTCCAAAACCCAACTTGGAGCAGTGAAAGAAATTCTTAGCCTATAATTCCACTCCTTCTTTGGTAAGGACACAATACCAACAATATTGGTGGGATGAACAACCTTCCCTAATAATGTGGACAACATGGTTAGCATTCCATTCACAGCTCTCCTCCGTCACCCACACACACACACAGAAACACATGAGTCTGTTTTATGGGGATTGTTTTCACCCAAACACAACCAATGACCCAAAAAAGTATTTTTCCTTTGTAAAAACTGTAAATTAATACAGAACATTGATTGAACAAACACTAAACATTTATTTTGTAACTAATCTAACCCTAAAAAGAAAGAAAACACTGAATAACATTTTTAAAATTCTAGAAAAACATTCCAAAAGGGGAAAAAAATAACAATTTAACTTATTAAATTCTTATTTAAACTACAAAATTGTAAACACTTGTAAGAAACAATAAATTTGTGCCTAGATACACGCCTCACACTTTATTCGTAAATGTATCTTACAGACAAATCTATCGCAAGTGACACATTTTTTTCTTGTTTTTTGGTCATCCTTCCATGGACAAAGGAAACACCGTCTTCTGTCAGAGGTGGTTGTTGTCTCTGCCTGTTCTTCTGGAACATTTATTGGTTTATGCCCCAGAATTGCTATAGCATCCTTTGCGGGCTGGCTAAGTTGACGCACAGAACGTAGTCTGTATCTTATGTGCGCGTCTATCAGCTGTACTCCAAGTTCACAGAGGAACATGCGCCGTCTGACTTTAGCTTCCTTCTGTTTCCATTGTGGATTATGGCAAATCCACAAAAGAAAAGTAGCAATACCAGCTATATTTTCTATCATATTGTAAAATGGTGCCATTGGCCAGCGGTATGTCTTTCTTTTGCAGCTGTATGCTGCTATCAGATGGTCCAGGTTATCCACCCCACCTTCGGTGTTGTTATAATGTAAGATGGAGTGAGGCTTCCTCTGCTCTCCTTCCACCACCATGCCATGATGCATGGTGGATAGAAGGAGTACAGCCACAATAGCACCTGCGATGTCACATGCAAACAGAGCAGAATGTCAGAGAGGGATGAAGCAGCCTCTCAGCAGAGCAGTGTCTCAGGCAGATGATCTTAAAGCCCTCTCTATTAACCAGCCCCAGATTGCAGGACGAGAGGTGGAGATGTCCATCTGTGCCATGCATCCAAAATCATCTGTCACTGAGCAACAGCAGGACCATCAGGGCCAGGGAGTGGGTATAAGGTGCCTGCTGGGAGAAACTGTACAGCCCCCCCAATGTGCCTGATTCAATGCTGATAGTAATGCACACTGGAAAAACTAACTTGAGCTCCATGTAGACACATCGTGCAGAGGTCTAAATTAGTGGGTACCCCTCAGGAAACCGACTATGGCATTATCGGGAGCCTGGTCCAAGCCACATCAGCTTATTTGATGCTGACCAGGCAGTGCCATCCCCATGTATCTTGTGGCTGTGGAGGATTGGATGAGGGCAAATAGACTGAACTGAATCCTGACAAGACGGAGGTGATGCTGGTGGGTAAGGCGGCGGGGGTGACGGCCCACATCATTGATGGGGGTCTGTCCTCCTCTGGTTCCCCAGGTGCAGAGTCTGGGGGTGCTCCTTGATTCATAGCTTTGCCTGGATGTCCAGGTGGAGGCTGTGGCGAGGAGCTCCTTTTGCCAATTACATCTGGTGCGTTGGCTTTGGTCGTATGTCTCAGATTCTGACCTGTCCACTATCATCCATGCTTTCATCACCTCTAGGTTAGACTACTGCGGTGTGCTCTACGTGGGGCTACCCATGGTGACAGTTTGGACACTGCAGCTGGTGCAGAACGCAGCGGCCCATCTCCTGGTGTGACTGGGCCGCCGGGAACATATTACACCAGTTCTTCGTTTGTTGCACTGGCTGCCAGTGCCTATAGTCTTCCGGGTCCGATTAAAGGTGTTGGTGCTTACCTATAAAGCCCTCAGCCGCCTTGGCCTGACCTATCTGCGGGATCGCCTTACCCCTCGGGTCCTGGATTGGCTCTCCTGTGGTCATCGGGGGTGCTTTCCTTGAGATCCCCCGGGTTTCTCGGGGGGCTACAATGGGGAGGGCCTTCTTGGTGGCCGCTTCATGGCTGTGGAACTCCCTGCCATTGGAGGCTTGTTTGGCCCCAGATCTCCTCTCTTTTCGATGTAGTTGTAAAACTTGGCTGTTCCGCCTGGCCTTTGGTGGGGAGAATGGGTAGAGTGGGTGGGGAGAGAGTGGGTTAGGGTGGATGATTTGGAATATTTTTCACCCTTCCTTTTCCATGTTTTTTAGCTGAGAATGTTGTTTTATTTTGTTTTTATTGTAAGCCGCCCAGAGCTGCCTGTGGCAGGATGGGCAGGATAACAAGTTTTTTAAAATAAATATAAATAAATAAATATGCTTAGGAGCGAGAGTCACTGAGCCCAGGGATGCAATGAGGAGATTCTTAAAAGGGGGAGCCCCCTGTCCCATCTCCCCTGCCCACCTAGAATATACACCACCTTTCCTGTTCCTCTTCAAGACTCAGTGTTTCTAAATGAGATGTGTCCATGCATGGCTCCCCACCGACCATGCATCCAACTGCTTGTGTGACGGTGGTGCGTGGGGGAGCGCGCTCCTGTGAACCATGCAGCAGTCACTCATGGCCCCACATGGAGCACCTACAGAAAACTGAGAGTGCCCCATGTGGGACCAGCCACATGTGTGGAGCCTGCCTCCATGGCCAGGGTAGCCATGCTGGGAACCATCCATGTGAAGCACTCCTCACACATGCCACGTTTGTGGGTGCCCAGCAGCCGTGCCACTCAACGGTCACAGACCCCCACCCCCCACCCCCCTGTCCTCCTTGCTCACTGAAAAACTCCCTTTGTTTTCCTCCTGGAGGGGGTGGTGTGTGCCGAGGGGAAGGGAAAGGGAGTGTGAGGCACAGCTACGGAGTATGTCTCCTGCTCATGAGTCATGCCTCGCATTCCCTGACCTCCCCGCCACGCTGCACACTACCCCCTCTAGGAAGCAAACAGCACTTAGAATGGTGGTGGTGGTGGGAGGCACAAGGAATGGCTCTCATGGGTTTGGAGGGTAGTACTGTGTCTGAGGTCAGAGACCTTGCATTTCCCTCTGTGCTTGTGCCCTCCGTTGAACTGTGTTTTTTGTAACAAGAAGAAGAGATTGTCAGCATGGATTTTCTTCTATTTATTTTTTTGGGTGTGTGTGTGAACCTTTGTAACCTGAGGCTCTAAGAAGCCCGCTGAAGACACAAAAGCTGGCAGCACTGAGGCTCAAGAGAGATGTTGCCAGGGAAAGAGGCTATGGCTGCCACGGGGGGAGGGGGGTCTGGGATGCTGGGTGGTTTCGGTTCACGATGGCGATATGGAAGGTGGGTGCTGGAATTAGAAACTTCCCCAGTTGCTACATCACACACATGCAGCATACTGTAGGGTCTGGAAAAGCACTGGACTGTCTTTAGGGATGGGAAAATCAGAATCAGATTAATATGATACACTTGATTCTCATCAGAATTGGATTAATACGATTCACCCGATTAACCCGATTTTCATTGGATTGGATTAATTCAGGGGTGCACTCACGCTCATTGCTCCTTCTCTCTGCTATTGCAATTTGCTAGGCTCTCCTTTGGCCCATGCATCATTCTAGGATTGTGGCTTAGAATGATGAATGGCCCATTGAACTAAATAAGTTTGGTTTTCCATTGACGTCAATAGGAAAATATCCCATTGAAGTCAATTGGGGGGAAATACGATCCCATTCGGATACGATTCAAATACAATCCATCTAAATCTGATACCAATTTTTATTTGCTCTGATTCCAATTTTCAATACGAATTCCCACCCCCCGTTTTTATTAGGCAGGAAAGGATAACTCAGAAGCTGCAAATTCCCTCCTCATTCTCTACCAAAGACACCCTGGCCCAGATCCCTCCGGATCCAACTGGCAAGAAGAGATCTGGACCAAGCCACTCTCCAGGAAGTGAAAAGTGGATTTACAGAGAGGTCCTCCCAGCCATGCTGAGCACAGTCCACTCTGACCCAGCCATCTTCCATGCCTGATCGGGAACCAAACCCATTCCACATTCCAGACACATACCCCTGTGGCCACCATGGCCTCTTTCCCAGGCAGTATATTCCTCTTGAGCCTCAGAGCTGCCAACTTTTGTGACTTCAAGGGTTTTTTTACAGCCTCATGTTTCTATTAGAATTTTTCACATAAAATAAAATCATTTTTTTACTTAAGGGTGACAATCTGTATGTTACTAAGATGGTAGCTATTTATGCCATCAAAGCAGCTTCTCCCAGGAAAACATATGTGGATTCTATTAGTTCTGGATTTTAAAGGGGACACTATATGTTTTACCAAACTATTTCTGTTTAATATTCTGGTTTTTAACCTTTTATATTCTTTGTTAACATATAGCAGGTTTGTTATGTTAGGGTTTTATTTTGTCTTCCATCAGTTGTACTTATTTTGTAGATGATATTGATATAGGTATTGATATGGTCGGTGGACTTACTCAGTAAATTGATTTACTATTTACTATTGTCCCACACCCCGAAAGGAAGACACTGACACCATTATTTGGGTTAAACTAGGCCGCACCAAAAACTTTATTAAAACCTAGTCGGGTAGGGAGGGGGCTATGCCCTTCTAAGTCCTGCAACCTTAACTATTAACTCATTAACAATTGATATTAATCTTAAACGGTCTGAGGTTCCTCAGTACCGCAACAATGCTAACTATAGCTGCTGCAATGTCACACCTGTCCGGTGGCCCCCAGCCGGATCAGGAGGCCCTATGCCAACTGTGACCCTAAGAAGGAGTGAGGAGATGCTCCCCCGTGTCTTGGACCGCCTCTGTCCTAAGGCAGGGGGTTGTCTCCCTCCTCCTGGCTCTGAAGTGACGCTGGCCGGACAAGCTCTAGCCTTCACTCAGAGCCCACCTCTTAAGGAGATGACTTGGCAGCAGACTATCCCTATTTAACCTAGCTACTTCGCAGG
>QEPC01007237.1:5377966-5390249 GCA_003113815.1 Sphenodon punctatus
TTGCATGTGGCGATTCTGTCGCCCTTGTCATAAAACCTCCAGACATCCGACCTTGTCCGCCGAATGTCTGGGGGTGTCACTGGCGACCTCGGCCTAGGGGTCCTCCTTGGCCTGGCATGGCACCAGTGCTGGGGCCGGCATCCGATTCCTCTGAAATGGGAACAGATTAAGAACACCAAAGTAATATCATGCATTTATGATGATGCCTCTAGTCCGTCCTCCTTGGGGCGCTATGGATGGCAACTGGAAAGACCCTGGTGGCTGGCAGGTGCAAATCCTGCCCTCCTTGGGGTACTAGGGGATGCTAGGGATTGCAACTAGAAAGGCCCTGGCTGGCACGTGCAAATACTGCCCTTCTTGGAGTGCTTGGGATGGCAATGGGAAGACCCTGGCTGGCTGGCACATGCAAATCCTGCCCTTCTTTGGGTGTTGCGGAGGGATGAGACCCTGGCTGGCATGTGCAAGTCCTGCCCTTCTTTGGGTGCTAGTAGCGATGGCAACTGGAAGTACCCTTGCTGGCACGTGCAAATCCTGCCCTCCTTGGGGCACTATGGATGGCAACTGGAAAGACCCCGGTGGCTGGCACGTGCAAATCCTGCCCTTATTTGGTGGTGCATAGGGAATGGGATGGCAACTGGAGAGTGGAGACCCTTGCTAGCCTGACACATGTTTGGGTGGGGGTGCTGCTCGTGCTCGTGCTCGTGCCTGGCTGCTGGAAGAGCCCCACACACTACAGTACCCTCTCTCTTTGTGGCAGACATCCTCTGCTACCCGCTGATGCCCACTGTTTGTGCCTGACTGATGCCCACCACCCATGCACCCACCCACACGCCAGTGAGCTCACTCTAATGGATAGAGTCTTAAGTTTCTTGTCCTCAAAGTAAAAAAAAAAGTTTACAAACCTGGCAGCAGTGGCAGCAGCACCTCCTGTGTCCACCAGCTCTGACTCCTCCTCCACCACCGAAGGTCCAGCAGCGGTTGGAAGAACCTCTTCCTCCACCACCGGCTCCGCCACCTTGGCCTTCCCCCAGGCCCGGCGTTTAATGGTGGTGGCACTGGTCACCTTCTTCTCCATTTAAAACAAAAAAACAAAAAAAACACACAGCCAACACACACAGACAGCACAGACAGCAACACTCACCAACCAGCCAAACCAAAACCAACACACACCACACAGCCAAAACACACGAATCACAACCAAGCACCCACCCAGCCACAACACACATGGTCTCACCCACACAAGCTCCGCACGCACTAGAATTTCTGGTTTCCGATGCGATCATGAGCTCTTGTGATACTTTTTCCGAACGCCCGAACCGAACGCAACCGAACCGAACCGAGGAACCGAATGGGTGAACCGAACTGGACCGAACCGAATGGCCGAACCCGAACTGCAATCTGTTCGCCCATCCCTACCGGTGCTTGGGCAGGAGGCTCCTCCACCTGGAGCACATTGGCGCAGTAGAGGGGAGGGGTGAGGCGAGAGGAGGGACTGAAAAGTCAGTGACTAGGCTTCTATGGAGGAACCCAGCCACTGCGATTAGCCTAGGGCGGTGACTCTCCCCACCCTCAGGCCAATCTGAGAGAAAAAGGGAGGGGAGGACGAGCAGAGATGGACCTAGTGCTGTCTCTATCCCTACCCTTCAGCCTCCAGAGCAGAACGGAGGAGGCAACAGCAGCAGTTGCTGCTGTAGAGCACAACCCAAACTCACAGGTGAACAAGCAGGGGGCTCCATGGGGGCTGAGGAGGGCGCGTGAGAGAGAGGAGCTCTGCTGGGGGAGACAAGGGACCAATGGGTTTGGGGTGGGCAGGGAGGGAGGGAGCGAGCAAAAATAAGCAAGACTGCTGGCTGGCCATTTAATCAATTAGCCAAGTCCCTTAACCCCACGCCAGTGAATGAGCAGAGTTCCGTGGATCTGGCTCCCTCCCACCTCACTTTGGTGTGGGTAGGGTTAAAGAACCTGACTGTTCTCTTGGGGACTCATGAAAACAGACCCCTCCCACAACACACACACACACACACACCATTTCTCGCCTCAGGTGTTGGGAAGAACCAGCCTCCCTCCCCTACCCCTCCTCATGAGGGAGTGAGTTGGGTCTTGTCTCTGGGCATTTTTAAATGAGCAAGGCTTTGGGTAGGAGGGGTCCATGGCCACTGATTGGCACAGCGGCAGAGGAATGCATGGGGAGGGATTCTAACGGGTGGCTCCCAATGTGGTTATTACGGCAGCTACCTCATGCTCCTCCCTGCCACCGACCACAGTGGCCGGGGGGGGAGGGGGAAGCATGCCAGGTTGGCCTTTGAAATTGACACGTCCTGGTATGAGCGCTGGGGAACCTGGACTCCCCAGAGCTCGTGGCTAGTTCCTGTGACTTGCAAAGGCCGTGTCCTCCACCCACAGTGTCTACAAGCAGTGGACCCATCTGCTGGCATGGCTGGCTGCCCCAGTTCATACATGCAGGGGATGTGTGGCTGCAGGTTGCCATGCACATTTTTGGCTTGCCCTGCCCGGCGCTCTCCGGATTTCTTGGCAGTGCTCTTTGAGTGGCCATGAGTGGGTGCTGCATGGCTCATGGCAGTGCACATTCTCCCACTTCACCTTCAGACGGGCAGGCAGATGAGTGGCTCCTGGGTAGCCATACAGGGTAGCATCTCATTTTAAAAACCCACTGTTTCCTCTCCCCTCCCAGGGGTGAGGGGAGGAGAGCCAGATTCCCCTGGGGTCTGAGTGGGTAGGTGTGGGGGGTTTGAGAGAGAGAGAGAAGGGTGTGTGTGTGTGGTGGGGGTGCATGTGAGAAAGGGGGTGCACGTAGGGGGCATGCATGTCTGGGGGGGCGTGTGTGTGTTTGGTGGGGGTTGAATGAGTGGAAGAGGCGCTGCCAACCTGCAGTGGCCCTGCCGCCCATCCCACCACCCGCAAAGTCTACCAGCTGCCACTGGCAGCCAAGAGAGTCTGTTTGTTTGCAATTCCTGCGCTTGCCAATATTCCTCCTTCCCTGTGTAAGTGGTGCCAGAAGGTTTAATCATTTCATGTCAGCTCTTCCATGCTGTACAGCTGCCTGGCCTAAAGTCCCACTTAAGGGGCAGAAAGAAACTTCTCTGGCTCCTGAACTACAAGCTGCTGCATCTACTGGCCCTGACTCTCAGATTCTCTGCCCTGCTCTCTGCTGCCCCTGTACCATTCTCCATTCTCAGCAGAGGGGTGTGTCAGGGTGGGAAGGGTTCTGGGCTGGGCAATGCTGGTGCAAGTTAAAGCAGCCCAAGGGCCGCCCTGCTCTGCTCTGTATACACTGAAGGGGCGTGTTCTTCTGCAGGTCTACACCCAAACCAACAATTTGGGAGGGACGGGGATTGCTCAGGGGTGCCCCATACTTACATTTAATGCATCCTGTCTTATCCTGCTTCCTGCACAGTGCACCCCAGCACATCAACACCAACCTGCAACTGGCTGGTACCCTTCAAACCCTGGGGTGGGGATGGAATGGAAGTGTCTCCCAACACCCCATTCTAATTTGGAGGTACAGGGAAAAGAGACCCTTAGTAATTTCATCCCCACAACACCCAGGTCAACAGCTGCGGTGCTATGGCTGTATCAGTAAGGCAGGGGTGGAGAACCTTTTCCCTTCCATGGGATGCTTTGAAATTTGTATGATTATGATTTAGATTTTTTTTTTATCCCACCCTACCCCTTAGGCTGACTTATAATTCTTTAACTTATTAACTGTAACATTGGGCATTTTTACACACACGTTAAAGTTCTGGATGTTTCAATCTTCTGGGTTTACAAGTCCACAAGTAAGTTCCGGATGCATTTTTCACACACACGCACATGCTGCCCTGAGGCAGTTCCTGGATGCATTCTTCACACACACACTGCCCTGAGGCAGCCTAAAGTAGCCGCAGCTGTAAACATGAGAGGCTGCCATGGAAACCAAGTGACCACAGCTGCCTGGAGCAAAGCAGCTTACCAGGAGAACCTTTTACACACAAAGGTTCTGGGAGACGTTTCACGCAGAAGTACAAAGATCCGGATGGTTAATATCTGGGTGAGTGATTTAGACACACAGAAAGTTCAGGATGTAACAGCAAACATGCAGGAGAAATGTGTGTGTAAACAAACACCCACTAACTAACTCAACTCTTAATCCTCACAACAACCCTGGGAGGTAGGTTAGGCTGAGAGATCTGTGACTGATTCAAGGTCACCCAGTGAGTTCATGGCTGAGGTGAGACTTGAACCCCAAAGGCCTCCCTCTATCACCCAGTCCAAGTACAGCACTCGTAACCACTTCACCACACTGACTCAAATTAGTACAAGCTCTGCCGGCCAGATAGAAGTTGGGGTGGGGGGTGCATAAGAGGTGCACTCAGAAAGGAAGGGGGAGGGAAAGGGAGAGTTCTGATCATGGATCTATGCCATGGAATGCATGCCCTCACCTCTGTTCCCTTCTCCTGAGCTCACACTTTCCATGTAGGGGTGGAATTCATGAGCTAGATCCAGGAAATGGAAGGGGATTAAAAAACAACAACAACCCACCATGAGCTGGACCAACCGGTAAAACCTTTTGAGCCCTTATACAGTTAGGTCAGAATTAAAGCAGTGGCTAGGATGATGTATTAATGAGGATTAACTATGGATTCCTTGGCCAAGGACAAAGGGTAAAATAAATAAATAAATAGGGTGGCCAGATATGCAAATTTTAGAGGACACCTATTTATTTATTAATTAAAATTTCTAGACCACTCCCTTGTGCCCAATGGCAGCCCAGAGTGATACACAACATAAATAAAACTACAATATAACTACAATATAAATACAATAAAATCATAACAATGAATAATCTACTAAAAGGGTTCAGTAAAAAAACAAAATACAATAACCCCTCCCCCCACCTACTACCCACCCCCCACACCAACCGCCTGGCAAAACAGCCAGGTCTTACCGTGTCTACGGAAGGAAGGGAGATCTGGGGAGAGGAGAATCTCTGCTGGGAGGGAATTCCAGAGCTGGGGTGTGACCGCCGAGAACGCCCACTCGAATGTGGCCATCTGGGAAACCCAGAGGACCTCCAAGTGGGCGCCCCCAGCCGACCGCAGGGACCAATTCAGGACACAAGGGGTGAGGCAGTCCCACACGTAAGCTGAGCCCAGGCCGTATAGGGCTTTAAAGGTAATAACCAACACCTTGAATCGGACCCGGAAGACTATAGGCAACCAGTGCAGGGAGTGGAGTACCAGTGTTATGTGCTCCCGGTGACCCGTCCCTGTAAGAAGATGGGCTGCAGCATTCTGCACCAGCTACAGTCTCTGGATCATCACCAAGGGTAGCCCCACATAGAGCACGTTACAGTAGTCTAATCTTGAGGTGATAAATGCATGGATGACAGTGGCCAGGTCGGAGCTTGGGATATATGGTCGAAGTCATCGGACCAGGTGTAATTTACCAAACGTACTCCTCGTCACAGCTGCCACCTGATCATCCAGGCAGAGCTGTGAGTTGAGGAGGACACAGAAACTCCAAACCTGGGGAACTAGGGAGGGACACACCCCATCTATGATGAGGGCCTCCACTCCCTCACCTGTACCCACCAACATCACCTCCGTCTTGTCGGGATTCAGTTTCAGCTGACTTGCCCTCATCCAACCGCAGCCGGGTAAACACTGAGACTGTGGGGTCTGGGTCAGATGAAAATGAGAGGCACAACTGGGTGTCATCAGCATATTGATGACACAGGACTTCATGGAGCCCTGCAACCTGTATTTCTCATGTGTCCTCTGAAATTTGCATATCTGGCCAGCCTAAAAAAAAAAGAGATAGGAAGGGAGAGCTGAAGGCCACCTCTGCCACAGACTTTGGGGTACAAGTGAGGGAACAGTATATTCCCCTTGATTTTGGCTCCTTGCGGTCTCTGAAACATCAGCAAGACTGCTACCTCAGGAGGTGCCAAAGTTAAGGAGAGGTCTGCCCCCTTACATCACTCTGACCACTGCTGGGCATAAGAATTTCCCAGAAGTTGGAGGAGGCTACTGCCATTATCCTCCAGTTGCTGGACAAATTGGAATGCTGGCTGCAGGGGAAAGAAAGGCACTTTCTATCCCAGTGTCCCTGGTGGTGACTGCAACAGCGGAAGCCCAGATCTGGTTCACAAACCGGCTCTACCCTAGGCAGTGGCAGTGGCTGGTTAGGTGCTTTATGTGGCCAATGGGCAAAGCTGTCACCCACCCCCACTTTACTGCATTGCTGCTATTCTTCTGGTGGTTGGGATGCCACCTCTCACAGTTTGACCCCAAGACTCCCATTTTGGTCTATGGGAGTCTCAAGGTCAAATTGCAAGAGATGTCAACCCTACCTGGTGGGTACCTGGTAGGTAGGTATGACAGTCCAGGTACCTGGACTAGGTAGGGACCTACCTCCAACATCCAAGTCCACTTTGTAGTTAATGAGGTGGTTGTGTATAGTCCCCAAGGTGTGCTCTCCAACCTTGTTGCCATGCTCGGTACCTCTGCTGACAAAGAAGGAGGAGAGGATGTAGCCAGTGGCATGGACTTTGACCTCCATGGCCCCATTCTGGTAGAAGATAAAGTCCCAGATGTAGTCGTAGTTGATAAGGGTTGAAACAGACCTTAGAACCAGGGCATATTTAGCAATCCCTCCGTAATACAGAGAGCCATAGTTGGAGTAATGGCGTCTCAGAGGGACTGACATATCCTGCTCAAAAAGACAAAAAGAGTTCTTGTTTCGCTTAGGGATGTTTGACTCAATTAGATAGTACCTGTCCACATAGGTGGCTGAATAGGGGCAGTCCACACCTCGGACCAGCTCATAGGAAAACTTCCCAATGCCAAAGCTCCCATCCATAAATCGGGCCACCATCCCACCAGGGCAGTTGGAGCCGTAGATGGCGACGGCCTCCTGCAGGCTCAATTCATAGACTATCCGTTCCCCGTTGAACCTGATGTCAAAGAGATGTGGCCCTGTGTTGACATTCATCCCAAAGGTGAAGCTCCAGGACTGATAGACAACATGACTATCCAAGATGCTATAGCGCAGCCCACGAGGCTCGTACTGCAAAGGGCCTGGAGCAGCGAAGGAAGCTCTAGGCTTCATAGAGCCAAAGTCATTCTCTAGCTGGACTTTCTTAACTTTGATCTCCTTCACATTGCCTTGTTTGAAAGTTCTCTCCAGATGTGCCATGTCCTCATAGTACTTGCCATTATAAAACACCTTTGCCACTTTCCACTGGTTCGTGTCCAGGCTGCTATGATTCACCAGCACCTCCAGCCCCACTGGGTGCACATAGAAGCCACTGCCAATGACGTTCTGGAACAGGACAAACCAGGTGGCACGGTCTCCAGACTCAAAGCCCCGAGGGGCCGTGGTCATTGTAGCCAGGTTGGTCCCATCGTAGTCGCAGCATTCTTTGAGGAAGCTTGGGGCTTTGGCGAACTCCTGGAAGATGAAAACATTGAGGTCTTGGTATTCCCTCTCAGTCACTGGCCTGCTGTGATAGGGCAGCTTCCTGCCAAATTTCCTCAGGGTCACATCCCGGTGGTACGATGGATCTGGGAGGGGACCCACCACATACTCTGTGACATTTGGATCTGGCTGGTCTCCAAAGTACACCACAGCTAGCGCTTCCCGAGCTGGTCGGTTTCCACCACGATCCAGAAACGCCAGTATCTCCATCTTGGTGGGAAGCTGCACATCCAGGTAGTAAATGCAGCTATTGGAGGGCTTTGCTATAGAAGCATCTTCCAGGTGCACTCCCAGGCTGTGCTTCAGGTATTCCACCACCTGGACCATCTCCTCTGTCGTCAGATCAGCAAACACTCGGCTCTTCTCATCATGTATGCTCTTCAGCGAATCTTGGGCCTGGGAGCCACATCTGGTGGTTTTCTCCCCTCTAGTCAGCAAGACACAAACTAAGGCAAAAATGGTTGCAAGGGCCAGCAGGAGAAGGATGAGGACAGTTTTCATATTCATGTTTGCTGCAGCAGCAAGAGAGCCGCCCAAAGCCTGGTGTTGGATTCCCACAAGCAAGCAGACGGATCAGTACAGGAGGAAGAGGCGTGAATGTCTCAGTGGGAGGCGGAGGAGGGGGATGAGCTGGGGAAATGCTTGGGTTTGCTCTCTTGGAACCATAAAAGGCAGCTTTTTTTTCTCTCCACTTCTCCAGACCACTCACAGTTTCTGCAGCCAGCGCTGTGCCTGCCTCTTGCCTTCCTTATTTCTTTCTTCTCCTGTTTCTTTATCAAAACAACCTCGCAGACCCTGCGGTGCTTCCAGCTCTGAATCTGATGTGCTGAGAGTCACTTGTGGAGCACTACTGTGAACCCGAGAGGCAACAGCAAGAGGGCTCTTTGTCCAATGAAGCACAGACCCTCAGAGGAGAGAGAACTGCTGGAGGGAGGGTTCCTGCTAATTTCTGCAACCCAACCCCTTGCTGGCCAGGGAGGGACTGCGTTCAGCCACTAGAAATTTCTCTCTGGCCAGTTCACAGACCCATTCTGCCCTTCTTGTTCTGTATTTGTTGTCCCTCTCTTTCCCCTATAATGCCCCTATAGCACTTTGCTTTGTCCTAACTGTGAGAACAGCTGCTTGACTCTTGTCTGGGCTGATTCTGACTTCCATCCATTTCATTCTGTCCCCACCACACCCAACCCTGGTCTCCTCGTGGTGGGGAATTCAGGTGGAATTTAGTGTTTTTTCTTTCCCACAAAGCTCCAATTGACTTTTGCATCTTGATCTTTCCAAAGGGAAATAACATTGCCATCCACTTTCTGGTCTGAATGACAACTGTGCCAACGCAAAATGACACAACAGCAAACTAGGGGCAGAAACATCCCGCAAATTCTAGGTGGGGATAGCTGAAGTGACGGCCAAAACTAAAGTAGTACCAATTCTGAGGAAATTTGGAGTAAAAAAAAAACACAACCCAAACTTGGAGCTAACTAAAATAATAACAAAAAATCAAGCAAGCTCAAGTGATAATATGTTTATTTGGGGGAAGTAGTACCTTACTCTGTAGTTAGCCTCACTGACAGCTCAGTGAGCAAGCAGTTCATCAGTAGCAAACCTCCAACATTTCAAATGGCTGAAAAGGGACAGCCTGTCCCTTCACACGCACTCACAGAGAAACATGCTCACCCTATCCAGGAGCTCCCTCAGGAGTAGCAGCCTGGTTTGGGGGTGCGGGATGTGGGGAGGAGCAGCTCTGGCAGTAGCGGATCAACCACCTGGCTCTAGCAGTGGTGACCCAGTCACCTGGCGCTCTGGCAGCAAAACCACACAGTTCCCCAGTGCTGAAGTGGCAACTGTATGGGGGGCTTTGGTGAGGGACACACACGGGCATTCCAGCATTCTGGAAGCCTGCATGGGGGCTCTTGTGGTGGGTGTACGTGGCTTCCTTCAACGCAGGACATTGAAAGGGTATCTAAAACATTGTCAAGGTCAAGAAACATTGAGCAGACTGGTCAGTAACAGATGGTGCATGGAATATAGCATGCAGTTACACATTTACTTTCATTCTTGAGATAGGGCAATTCTTACAGACAGAGCGCTATTCTTGACCAACACCCTTTGAGTATGCTATGTATGGTTGCATGCGGTGGTCCCTAATCTCTTTGCCACATGGAGGTTGGCTGGGCCTGGTGTTCCTTTCATCTGTAACTGTCTTAGGTTTCTCTTATCTTGAGCAAGTGACTAAAGACTACGAGGGGCCTTTTGCCCCATCTGCTCAGGTTTCCTATTAGTTGTGCATGAAGGACTTCTAAAACTTATTTTGCCTGAGTTACCCAATCCCTATCACCCATCAGGCTTTCTAACTACACTAAAACTAAAGCTAACTAACTAACACACCCACATACACACCCACACACCCTATTTCTAATACTAACTAAGGCCACTTTTACATGGACCCCACCCACCCACGAACACCCACAAACACCCATCGGATGGGTGGGAGAACTTCCATGTAAAAGTCCATGAGTGGGTGGGTGCGTGTGCACGACTCACCCACCAACACCCACGGAGCAGCCAGGAGGGAGGCGGCACGCCCAGTGGGTGGAGATGGGTGTTCAACACCCGAATGTCCGTGTAAAAACCAAAACACCCACACCCACAGGGACGGACCGGCGGGACCACAGTGTGCTGGCGCAAGGGGTCATGCACATGCCCCCATGAAGACATGCCCACCCGGGGTGATGCCGAACGTCTGGTCAGGTGCCGCCAAAGAGGGTAGACACATGACCAGTGGCGGCTCCCCCTGCAGGGTGTTATGGGCGGTGCCCTCCAAAGCACTGCGGGGGCACCGCCGTGGCTGTAAAAGTTTTTTTTAAAAAAACAAAAAACTCGCCACCGCTTATGACAGCTACAGCAGCCTCTGAGCTGCTGCAGAGGCTGCTGTAGCTGTCACTGAACCCGTTCTCCCTTCGGGGACCCAGCCCGCTGGGAGAGGGAGTGGGTCCCCGAAGGGACAAAAAGGTTCAGCTGCTCAGATGCCCAAAGCGTTTTCCTATGGAAAACGCGATTTGGGCGGCTAAACTCCTCCGTCCACAGCACGTATGGGACGTGCTGCAGAGGGAGGGGCTACAGTCTTCCATTCCGCTCAATGGGCGCAATGGAAGATCTCGCCAGGGCGGTCATGCTGACAGCCCTGGCGAGATAGCTGGGGACTGAGGAATGGGGAGGAGCAGCGTGCGCATGCGCGCTTCCTCTCTTCCAGTCCCCCGAGAGAGAGTCGTGGGTGGGGGCTCTGCGCCCAAGCGACTTGGGGTGGCCCGGGACACCATGTTGCAGCAGAACCGGCTCAGAGTCATCCTCAAGCCAGGTAAGCTGAGCTGAGCCCCCCTCCTCCGGGAAAAGGCCATTGAAAATCAAATGTTCCTGCCGAGTCTGTGTCTATCTCCCATACCTATGGCTCTCTCTATAGCTTGGTGTGTCTGTCTGTCTGCCTAGGTGTCTAACTCCCTGCCTAGCCTGCCATCTGGTTGTCTCCCACTCTTCTATAGATATTAAACAATCGCTTCCCTCCACCCATTTAAAAAAAATAAAGTTGGTTTAAAGAAAAAGCTTCTGGATGAGAATACCCTAGTACGTGAATTTTTGGAGGCAAACACAATTACCCTCCTTTGCATGCAATCTCCCTGCCCCCATCCATCCATCCCCCGCACCCCCACGCCCGGTCGGTCTGCCTATCCAGCCAGATGGCCTGTCGGGGGTAGGGTGTGTGTGGGGGGGTCACACTGTGCGGACTGCTCTAGTCTCCCCTCTCTCTGGACTCCAAACCCAAAGGAGTGAGCTCGCCTGTAAAGGAAGGCTACAGCCTTGCCATCTGATTCAGATGGGATACTGTATTTAATCTGCACACTTGATCAATACGAATCAAAGGCAAAGGCTCAAGGTCTTTTGAGCAGCCTGGCATTCTTCCTCGAGTGCAGTGTCAGAGGTTGTCTGCAGTGTCACCTTGATGGTGTCACACTAATTTATAACCTGCTGTCCTTCTCTCTGTGATCGTCAGAGACTGTTTGGTCTTTTTTCTATATATATAATATTGGTCTGGGGGACGGGGGTGGGGGTTTGGAGAGGGAAGGGAAGCAGACACACGCTTTGAGATATAAAGAGCATCCTTTTTGATCCCCATGGCCTTCAATCCCCCCAGTTTCCTTGCTCAGGGAAGAGAAAGATCCACCTTCCCTCTAACCAGCGGCGGCTCTGTGCCTGAGCGGCTGGGGGTGGCCCGGGACACCATGCTGCAGCAGAACCGGCTCAGAGTCATCCTCAAGCCAGTGAGCCCCACTCCTCCGGGAAAGGGCCATTGAAAATCAAATGTTCCTGCCCATCTTAGGAACCTTCAGTTTCTCCAGTGTTACATTACATGCACAAATATAACAAGGGATTAATGGGTCATTTCTTTTACCGTGCTATCAAGGGGTGGGGGGTTGGGGGGAGACCAAAAACCAAACAACAACAGAAGCTTCACTGGGCAACTTTTAGAAAGAGCCAACAACACTTCCTTTGACCTTCAGAGAAATCGCTTTCTTTGTTTTCATGTGGGATTGATCAGTAACTGGTAAACTTATTTTCCCCCCTTCTAGCCCCCCTCTCTTTTTCTAGATATTTAGAGTTTGAAAAAGAGTTTGGGAGGCTCAAAGATGGGGGGTGGGAGATGAGACTTCCTTGGAAGCAGAGTGTTTCCCTACAAGGATTGGTCTATTCAGTTAGGTATTTTAAAAGCTTCTGCCAATGTAAAAACAGAGACTGGGTCTGATTAATGTTTTTT
>QEPC01007237.1:5391856-5462715 GCA_003113815.1 Sphenodon punctatus
CCCGCCGGCGGCTTCGCCACCAGCGGGCCGGACGGCCTTACTGCCCCTCCAAACTAAAAAACTACCAGCCGCCCCTGCACATGACATGGGTGCGCCGGCTCCCACGATGTCTGGGAGAAAAGCCCGAGACAAGACAAAGGGAGCCAGCGCAATGTCATGCGCGGGACGAGGCTGGGTGAGCATAGGGACCCAGGAACACCCAGGGGAGGGGGCCCAGGCACCCAGTCCGGAGGGGGCCAGCCAGCTGGTCAAGGGGGGGGCCTGGCCCACCGGTGCAGGGGGGGGCGGGGCCGCCGGTCCAGGGGGGCAACGCGGCATGACTAACCACAGCACACATCTCCCGGCACAGGGCCGAGGGCACACAGCAGCTGCAGCACCGCCCGCTGAACCCCAGGCCACCACAACCACAGGACACGGCCAGAGAAGCAGCAGTGACAGTGAGGTGAGAGCAAGGGGACCCTGAACAACCAGGAAAGGAAGGGCCGACCCCCAGCCCTGGCACCGTGCCTGAGGGAACACAGAGCAGGCAGCAGCGACCGAACCCTTGTCCCCATTCCCCCAGGAGACCACCCAGACAACAGAATACCGCACCACTGGGGAGACAGGTGCAGAGGGCCCCCCCGCCAGTCAGGTAAGCAGAAGGTCATCCCAGGGGGGAGAGGGAAGGGGAGGCCCCCTGGGGCATGGAGGGGGACAGCAGGATGGAAAGTAACCCCCATGCACTACCCCCTACAGGAGACGACCACCACCACAGCTACCACATCCACTGGGCGGGCCCCATGCCGCCAAGCTGGAAGGCCCCCCACATGCGGGTCCCAAAAGGGGGAGCCCTGGTCCAGGCAGGAGACCAGGGTCTTCATACGTGTGTGGGGTCCGAAAGGGTCCAGCACGACGTGGTGCACAGTTGCAAGACCAGACAGGTCTATGAAGCCATCGCCCAGGAGATGCAGCGGCAGGGGTACAATAGGGACGTCACCCAGTGCATGCAGCAGGCAAAGGACTTGAGGTCCAGATATAAACATATCAAGGACAACAATTTCAAGTCTGGCCATGCCATGCGCTGTCAGAGCACGTTGTCTTCGGTGCCTTGGCAGCGGTGCGGGAGGCACCCGGTGGGTGTGCGCGAGGGGATGAGCGCGCCTCCCCGAGCGCGTCACTCAGGTTGGAAATGCTGGGACAGGCCCCCACCCCGGTGGGGGCCGGGGGGCTGCCCCAGCCGCCGGCAGGAACACAGACGCAGTCAGGAAGCCAGCCACAGTCAGGAGGTATGGGGGCGGAGCCTGCAGCAGCACCACGATGCTCAGCGCGCATTCGTGCGTTACAGGAGGCGGAGCCACGTGTTTAAGAAGGCACGAGACCAGCACAGCATTGCTGGAGATCAGTTCGCTGTGAGACCGGCCCCCTTGCTGCTTGGAATTAGTTGCTTGTGCTACTGGGATTGTACTTACTATTGACCTTAGGTGTGAACTAGAGTGACTGGGACAGCGTGAGAGAGTGAGTGAACGATGAGTGTGTGCGTAGGAGGGCGGTGTGGGTGTGGTTACTAGGGGGTGTGGGGCACGTGAAGTAGGGACACAAGTCCTTCCCTTCTTGTTGGGGCCTTCCCCTCCCCTCTGGCCTGGAGTGTATGCTATTCCCTTTCCTGTATCCCCGGAGCACTTCTCTCCTGTCCCTCACGAGTCTCTAGCACTTCTTCCATCCCTGGAGCACCAGATAGATAGTTGGGTGACTGGGGGCACGAAAGGGGGTGTGGTTGTGCGGGGGCTGCCCCAGGGCGTTCGACCTCCTCCCCCCAATGATGATCTGGCCGTTGCTTCGCTTGGAGTGTTAAAGCCACACAAGATCCTGAGGGGTTGTTTTCCCCTACTTTGTGAGAGCAGCCCCCAGAGCGTTCGAGCAAGGGTGCAATAGCTAGGGGGTAGACCTTGCCACATAGACTCAGGTCCATATTTCTCCCTTCCCCATTCCCCTTTCCTGACATGCGCACAGCCGAGTTCCAGGAGGAGCTGGACTAATTCTTCTACATGGACAGGGACATTGTGGCCTCCCGCATACACAGCAGCGCTTTCGCCAGGGGCAGATGGAGGGTCACCACAGAACCCCTCCTGCTGGACCCTCCGGAGAAGGGGGGGGATGCTGCCCCCAGCAAGGCCAGCCAGGAAGCGGGAGGGCAGGGCTCCTTCCCACAGTGGGTGGAGGTGCCCCAGGGATCCAACCACAGAAACACCACCCTCTGTGTGTGTCCACAAAACCCACAGGTCGCCCGGCCACGGGGAAGGGGGTGCACGCGGACCAAGCAGAGACCTGGGACGGCCTCCAGGAGGCGGAGGAACAGGATTCAGGTACAAGCAGTCCAGCGGGCCTGCGGTGGAGGAGGCTCTGGGCAGAGTTGTAGCGACCGGGGCCTGGGTGCTGGTAAACACTGATGGATCTCTGTTCCCATTGCAGCTCAAGGTTGTCTGGAGGTGTACAAGGTGGAGGTCGTGGAGGAGGAGGTGGACGACGAGGGGCCGGCTGCGCCCCCACTACCTGGTGAGGCGCACTTCTATGGTAGGCCAAACCATCCAAGGTGCCACAGGGGGGCACGGAGGTGGGTGGCCGTACAGGGTGGGGAGGGAGGCCCCCAGGGCCTGTCTCTTATACACATCTAGATGTGTATAAGAGACAGGGGAAATAACATTGCCATCCACTTTCTGGTCTGAATGACAACTGTGCCAACGCAAACTGACACAACAGCAAACTAGGGGCAGAAACATCCCGCAAATTCTAGGTGGGGATAGCTGAAGTGACGGCCAAAACTAAAGTAGTACCAATTCTGAGNGAAGGCCAGCGGGGGGGACAGGAGATGGTCCGGGATGCAGGAGGTGCACAGCTGCAGGGGGCTGGCAGCACAGGGGGTGCAGGGATGCAAGGCTGGAAAGGATGCCCCAGTATGCCACTAGCACCGCAGGAACCCGCACTCCCACCCACCCATGCCCTACAGGGGTTGGGGCGGAGGGGGCAAACGGGAGTGGTGGTGGGCCCAACAGTGGGTCCCACAAAACACAGGACAGTCATGGGCCCTACCAGCAGTGAGCCCCAGCCAGTGAGGGACCCCACACAATGGCGGGGTAGGGATGCCCACATGGGAGCAACATGATGGAGCACCAAGAACACGGGGGGCCACCCTCTGTGACACCCCAGGAACCGTGGTAGGGGGCAGTGGTGCACACCGGCCAGGCTTACTAACACGGGATGCAACCTCTCCATCACAGAACAGCGACCCGCTCGTGTGAGCGGTGCAGCTGCTGGCAGTGTGGAGAGGAACCGGGAGATGCGGGCCAGGAACCGGCAGCAGAGGGAGGACCTGGGCAGGGAGATAGAAGGTTAGCCAAAGTGCACTCCCAGGAGCTCGCGCTCACCAGGGAGCTCCTAAGAGGGGAGGGGGAAAGGGACCGGGAGATCCTGGCAGCTATGATGACCCGGTCCTGCACCGAGCACCTCTGGGACAGGCGCTAGGCTGCCGCCCTCCACCGTGAGCAGCTGCATGACAGGGCAGAGGTGGTGCGCGCCTGTGTCAAGCTGGAGGGTCAGGCCACAAGGGTCATGGACCTCATGGGGGAGGCGGTGTTGGCCCTGTGGTGGGAATCCCAGTGTGACAGGGGTCGCCAGGCCATGGATGGAGGCATGGCAGCCAACATACACCACAACGGCCACCCACTGGTGCAGGTCCCCCCTCCCCTGCACTTCGACCAACCCTGGTTCCTCCAGCAGCATCCCTTCCCGGGCCTGGTCCAAAGGATTCCCCTCCCCCACATAGGGCCACACGAGCTGCTGGTGGGGCTGCCCTTCCAGGTGGCACCTCTCCTGGTACCCTCCCGCTGCAACCCCGACCCCTCCACTGGGAACCTACACCTCCACCCAATGACCCCACACACAGCCAAGCACCCCAGGACAACCAACTGCCCATGCCCGTTGCCCCACCGCCGGTAAGGCTGCTGCACCCCTGCCCCCTGAGGGTGGGAGGCGCTACCCCATAGGGGGCTGGGAGGGAATGAAGGGGCCCATAGGCCACTCCTGGCACCACCAGTGGGCCAGGCACTGGCGTGGGAAGGAGCCAAGTGCACATGTGGAATGCTCACCCCATATTCCTCGCAGGGACCTGCACCAGAGGCCAGTGTGGAGCAGCCAGTGGATGACAGGGAGCCCGCCCCATCTGGTCGCCGAGCACTGCGCTCATTGGCAGTAATGTGAGCCTCGGTGGTGCAGTCAAGCAGGGGTGAGGGCACCCCCGAAAATAGAGACCTCCCATTCCATTGTACAGTTCCCCTTCAAATAAAAACGCTGCACATGTCCCTCCGTATCACTTCCTCTGTTCCAGGACCAGTTGGGGGGGGGCTGGCAGGGGGGCACTGGCAGGGTGAGGGTCTGGTACAATGACGGGCCCGCCGATGGGGCTGGGGGGCCATCCACCAAGGCCGCAGCCAGCATTGGTGTTTGCAACGAGTGCACGGTTACCCTGCACAGGTGGACTGGCAAGTGGTGGCATGCAGGACAGTGCGCAGCCAAAGCACCCCGCGGTGTCAGGGGAAAGGGGGAGGAGAGGGGACAAATGGTAGACGTGGACCGGGGAAGAGGGCAGGGAAGTCGAATACCCACCCTTCTAGCTCAAGGGGGTGGCAATCTCTCTCTGGTATTAACGGGGCTCCCGGAATTCCCCTCAGGATAGTAGGTGGGCTTTCCTTGCAACTTACAAGGCAACCCTTATCATCATCGGGGTAGAGAGAGACAATGCCAACCAGGGGGAGGAAAGGAGGGGGATCAGTCTTCCAACACAGGCGTATCAGTAAGGTTTGGGGTTTGGGGAACCCAGTACCCAAGGTGTGGCACACGGTGAGGGAGGGGTGAAATAGTGCAGGAGCAGGGGGGGCGACGGGTCAGGGGTGTGAGGGGGTTATAAAGGAATAAAGGAACGGGGAAGGGGAGTGGGGGGAGTACCCAGGACAGGAGGGGAGAGAGAGGTTCGCAGGCACAACTGGAAGAAACCGGAGTTTGAGGCTATAAGGCTATTCTAAGGAGTAACTTTAGGAGAAGACAACCGAAGGTGCTGGGAACACAATCACTACTACGTAGACAGACTTCACGGGGAGGCAGGAGCACAAAGGGAGAACAAACACAAGACACCAAGCAAGTCACCAATCCACAATCAACACTTAGCTTTCAGGAGGTTCAAACGCAAGGGGGCCAGCTTCTCTCGCGATTACCGGCGGGGAGCCAATGCCCCGCTGGTGCTTTTATAGGCCTTTGTTAGTGAGTCCCTGGGAGCCCCGCCCTCTACGACGTGCGTCGCGCCGCTATGCGTGCGCTACGTCGGGGCGGAGCTGGTGCGCCTGTTTGCGATGCATCCCCCTGCAGCGGGGATGGTGCTGGCGGTGCTATGTCTTGCGGTGGGGGCGGAGCTATGTTACTTGTTGTGGGGGGCTCTTCCTGTGCTTCCCTAAGGGTCCTCCTTGCGTCCCTCCTCCCCCTCCGAGCCTGGCCGTGCAGCGTGACAGTACCCCCCCGCCCAGCGCCCCTTCCGCCCCCCACCAGGGTACGGAGTCCCGGGCGGGCTGGATGATGGCAATGAAAAGCGAGGATGAGTTGGGGGACATGGAGGTTTGAAGCAGGTTCCCAGGAGCGTTCTGCTATACCATAGTGTTTCCAGTCCACCAAGTAGTGCAGGCGGGCACCAATATACCGGGAGTCCAGGATTGCCCTCACCTCATATTCCGGAAATCCCTGACGTAATAAATTGGGTGGCGGTGGAGGTATCCGTTGTGTTGGGTACAGGGAAGGTGAAGTCTTCTTCAACATAGAAACATGGAATGAAGGGTGGATGTGAAGATGGGGAGGGAATCCCAGGGTATACGTGACATTATTGAGTTTTTTATGAATTGGATAGGGTCCCATAAATATATATCATCAAGTTTAGCCAAGGGTCGAAGCGGGGGTCATTTTTGCGCCGCACCCAAACCTGAAAGGTCCCCTACCTGAAAGGTTGGTTCTTCTTGTCGCGATATGTCTGCTTGTTTCTTATATCGTTGGCGAGCTTGCTGAAGATACTGGTGTGCTTTCCTTTGGACGAGCTTAATCCGGTGCATCAGTGCTCCCGCTGCAGGAACCATAGTAGCAGGTAACCTAGGAAGCCCAATGTCAGGGTGAAAGGCATATGAAACATAGAAAGGAGAATTTCCAAGGGAAGCGTTGGGACCGTTATTATAAGTGAATTCTGCTAACGGAAGTTGTTTTACCCAATCGTCTTGCAGGTAGTTGCAGAAACATCAGAGATATTGCTCTATATGTTGGTTGACACGCTCTACCTGACCATTTGCTTGGGGGTGATATGTGGTGGTTGTTTGAAGTTTCACCCCCAGGAGGTTACAAAATGCTTTCCAGAACCGTGAGGTAAATTGAGGTCCACAATCAGAGGTAATTTCTCGTGGAGTGCCATGGAGGCGGACAATTTCTCTTATGAAGAGTTCCGCAGTTCCCTTGGCCGTGGGAAGGCTGGCACAGGGTATAAAATGTCCCATTTTCGTGAAATAATCCACAATAACGAGGATGGTTGTACAGTGTTCAGATGTGGGAAGTCCAACAATGAAATCCATGGCAAGTCGTTGCAAAGGCCGGTTTGGGATCGAGGTTAATTGCAAGAGCCCTACTGGAAGATGTCGAGGCGACTTGGTCCGAGCGCAGGTTGAACAACCCCTTACATAAGCTTCCACGTCTTTTTGAACCCGGGGCCATCAAAAGGTCCATTGTATAAGGACCACGGTGCGCTTCATACCAGGATGTCCTGCTAAAAGAGAGTCGTGATATGCCCACAATATCTGAGGTTGATAGTGAGGAGGAACCACTACTCGTCCCTTATGGTAATGCAGTCCGTCTTGGAGGGGATACAAGACTTCGGGGGTGATTCTTGCAGTTTCTTTTTGTAGATCTTGCATCGATGGGAGGGTGGCTGCAAAGACTCCAGGAGCTAAGACGGGTCCTGGGGTTGGGTTCGGGGTGTCGGTTACTTCCTCACATCGGGAGAGGGCGTCTGCCATAGTGTTTTCTGGTCCGGGTCAATACTGGACCTTAAACCAAAAGTGTGCAAAGAACAATGCCCATCTGGCGTGCCTCCCATTTGTAATCCGAGCCGTTTGGAGGTATATTAAGTTTTTATGATCTGTTAAGACTAGAATGGGGTAAGGCCCCCCTTCTAGAAGGTGTCTCCAGGCTTCAAAAGCCGCCTTTATGGCCAAGAGTTCCTTGTCCAGAATTGTATAGTTGCGTTCTGCTGAGGTAAGTTGTCGGGAATAATATGCACAAGGTAATCTCTGTTGTTGATCTCCAAGTTTTTGGGTGAGGACGGCCCTGAGGGCCTTATCGGAAGCGTCAGCTTCAACAATAAAAGGTTGAGTAACATCAGGATGTAGAAGCAGGGGTGTGGTCATAAATGCCTGTTTCAACTGTAGGAAAGCGATCTGTTGGGGTTCCAACCAACGGTAAGCAGCTCCCTTCTTTAACAGTTGAGTTAGAGTCGCTGTGGTCTGGGCATAATTGTTAATATATTGGCGGTAATAATTAGTACTTCCAAGGAATCATTGTAAAGCCTTAACAGAAGAGGGGGCTGGCCATTTGTGAATTGCCGAAACCTTGCTTGGGTCCATTTGGATTCCCTGAGCTGAAACAATAAATCCTAAAAAGGGTACCACCTCCAAGTGGAATAAACATTTTTCTATTTTACAGTACAATTTTTGTTCTTTTAATCGTTGAAGAACTATTTGCACATGTTTCACATGTTCTTGGAGGTTATGCGAGAAGATTAAGATATCATCCAAATATACCACAAGGAAAGTGTCCAGTAAATCTCGGAAAATATCATTTATAAAATGTTGAAAGGTTGCTGGAGCGTTCACCAACCCATATGGCATCACTAAGTACGCGAAATGTCCGAATCGTGTACGGAAAGCCGTCTTCCACTCATCCCCTCTTTTAATGCAGACAAGGTTATATGCCCCTCTAAGATCCAGTTTAGTGAAAACCCGAGCCCCTTGCAACTTCCCTAGCAACTCGGAAATGAGGGGAAGGGGGTATCGGCTTTTCACTGTGAGGTTATTTAAACCTCGATAGTCAACGCAGGGGCGTAAGTCCCCCTCCTTTTGGGGCACAAAAAAGAGGGGGGCTCCCGCAGGATACGAGGAGTGTCTGATAAACCCCTTGCTTAGATTTTCTTTAATGTATTGCCGCAGGGTTTCTGTTTCTCCTGGGGTCAAGTTATAAATTCGCCCATATGGGGGTTCTGCCCCTGGGAGAAGTTCAATAGGACAATTGTAGGGTCTGTGAGGGGGTAACTTGGCTGCTTCTTGTTTGTTAAACACGCTTTCAAAGCGGTGGTACACAGCAGGGAGTTGGGAGATATCATGCGTGGATGTCATTGTTACTGCTATGGCTTGTACAGGAACGGGGCGGCAGCAATGTTTTAAGCAATAAGGGGATTCAAAAAGAAGACTTCTACGTACCCAGTTGATGTTAGGGTTGTGGAGACACAGCCAAGGAGAACCTAGAACCACAGAAAACAAAGGGGACGTGATGAGATCAAATTGAAGCATTTCCTGGTGTTTTCCAATCCAACACCTTAAAGGTGGGGTGCATTCACGCACCGGACCTGAGGAGAGTGGGGAGCCATCGATTGTCTGGATTAACTCTATCTGGGGTCTAACCTGGATGGGGATCCCACAGGTTCGGGCAAATGTGAGGTCCATAAAGTTGCCCGAGGCGCCAGAATCTATCAGGGTTTTTACAACCCGAGAGGTTGCCGGGCTGATATGGACCAGTAAGGGCAGGAACATCTGTCGAAGGGTTTTCTGCGGGTCCGGATTGGGGAATAAAGAAGTTACCGGGAGGCCCCCTGCCCATCCCGGCCCTTGTCGTTTCCCGATGGGGGGTTACGTGCCGGTTTCAGAGGGCATTCACGCGAAAAGTGTGTCTTGGATCCACAATAAAAACATAGATGAAGGAGATGACGCCGTTCTCGCTCTGCGGGGGTCAGTGGTCCTCGAGCGGCCCTGATCTGCATAGGCTCCCCCTCCTGGTTCTCACTTACTGGCGTTGGGAGGGTTAATGGGACTCGTGGACTTCTATACGCTCCTCCTTTGTTCTGATCCCGCTGTCGTTCGTGCTTCCTTTCCAACAACCGATCATCTATTTGAACAGCCAGCTTGATTAGTTCCTCTAGGGTGGAGGGGGAGATAGCAGCTCCTGCCAACTGGTCTTTAATTTCCTCTGCTAATCCTTGACGAAATAACGCTCGAAGAGCTGCATCATTCCATCCCAAATCAAATGACAAACCATGAAAACGCTTGATATAGTCTAGGAGCGGGGCCCGTCCTTGTTTAATGTGGAGAATCGCATGTTCCGCGTCTCTAGCCCGATGAGGGTAGTCGAACAATGATTTAAACTGGTCCACAAATGCATCATAATCTCGTAAGATGGGATCATTGTTAACCAGCAGGGGCGTAACCCAATCCAGAGCTACCCCCCCCCCCCCAATAACCCACTTACATAGGCCACCTTCATTTGGTCCGTGCCGTAAGTAAGGGGTTGGGTCTGAAAAACCAAATTTCACAGGGCCAAAAATCCTTGACAAGCTCGTCTGTCTCCATAAAACTTATCGGGCCTGGATGCCTTAGGTTCTCGGGGTCCCAGGGGGGGCGGAACCTGACTAGGGGGTCCTACAGGTACAAACTGGGGGGGACTGGGGAAGCGTCTCTGGTTCCCCCTGCCGCCCCCAAGGCCCCTTGCAGGAATTGGTTGTGCTCCTGGAGCTCCTGGTTTTGTGTTTTGAGGTCTTGGACCTCCATGGTCAAGCTTTGAACTGCACGCATGAGATCTCTAATCTGTTGAGCGGGGTCTTGGGGTTCCATGGGGAGGGATATTAAGTGCCGGTAATTCTGTCAGGGGGAAGGGGAAGGAGAGGGGACAAATGGTAGATGTGGACAGGGGAAGAGTGCAGGGAGGTCGAAGACCCACCCTAACAGGCTCAAGGGGGTGGCAATCTCTCTCTGGTATTAACGGGGCTCCCGGAATTCCCCTCAGGATAGTAGGTGGGCTTTCCTTGCAACTTACAAGGCAACCCTTATCATCATCGGGGTAGAGAGAGACAATGCCAACCAGGGGGAGGAAAGGAGGGGAATCAGTCTTCCAACACAGGCGTATCAGTAAGGTTCGGGGTTTGGGGAACCCAGTACCCAAGGTGTGGCACACGGTGAGGGAGGGGTGAAATAGTGCAGGAGCAGGGGGGGCGAAGGGTCAGGGGTGCGAGGGGGTTATAAAGGAATAAAAGAACGGGGAAGGGGAGTGGGGGGAGTACCCAGGACGGGAGGGGAGAGAGAGGTTCACAGGCACAACTGGAAGAAACTGGAGTTTGAGGCTATAAGGCTATTCTAAGGAGTAACTTTAGGAGAAGACAACCGAAGGTGCTGGGAACACAATCACTACTACGTAGACAGACTTCACGGGGAGGCAGGAGCACAAAGGGAGAACAAACACAAGACACCAAGCAAGTCACCAATCCACAATCAACACTTAGCTTTCAGGAGGTTCAAAGGCAAGGGGGCCAGCTTCTCTCGCGATTACCGGCGGGGAGCCAATGCCCCGCTGGTGCTTTTATAGGCCTTTGTTAGTGAGTCCCTGGGAGCCCCGCCCTCTACGACGTGCGTCGCGCCGCTATGCGTGCGCTACGTCGGGGCGGAGCTGGTGCGCCTGTTTGCGATGCATCCCCCTGCAGCGGGGATGGTGCTGGCGGTGCTATGTCTTGCGGTGGGGGCGGAGCTATGTTACTTGTTGTGGGGGGCTCTTCCTGTGCTTCCCTAAGGGTCCTCCTTGCGTCCCTCCTCCCCCTCCGAGCCTGGCCGTGCAGCGTGACACGCGGCTGTCAGCGAGGGTGGGCGCTCACACCCAGGCAACCCACTGGACCTGTTCCCAGGACCCCCTTGCCCACACAAGGCACGGAGGCATGGTTAGATGCTAAGGGTACCACCCAGCTTTATTGATGGGGTGCACAGGTTTATGGGCTGGGGTGTGGGTCAGGCACGGCCCTGTCATCTGCCGCCTCGGCAACGATGCGATGGCAGAGGGCGTCACTGTTCTCCTCGGAGATGCGCCGGAACACCCTGCCCTGGGCATGTTGGTACAGGGGCACGGGGCCTGCCCTCTGTACAGCTGGTGGGTTGTCCAGGGCGATGCCTCTGGTCTCGCATATGTTGTGCAGGATGCATGCTGCCAGGACAAGGATAGGGGTGTGGTCTAGGTCGAATTGGCTCCTGTTCATCAACAGACGCCAACGCATCTTCAGCTGGCCGAAGGTCCACTCCACCATGCTGCGTGCTGACAACAGGTGCTTGTTGAACATGCGGTGGTCAGGGTTGCGTGCCACTGGGTAGGCCCTCATGAGCCACGGGCAGAGTGGGTAGGCGGGGTCCCCTATCACAACAGGGCCCATGGGAACGCCCTCTATCACACAGTACAGGTTGGGGGCGATCTCCCCGTCGACCCTGCAAGCGTAGAACGGGGACACACGCAGTATATGCGCATCATGGCTCTGACCCGACTGGCCCGTGTACACGTCTATAAAGAGTCCCCTGTGATCCACGACAGCCTGCAGATTGATGGAGAAGGTCTGCTTCCTGTTCATGTAGTCGATCTTTGCATGTGGGGGCTGTATGATAGGGATGTGGGTGCTGTTGATCGCCCCAATGCAATGGGGGAACCCCAGCTCCTCAAAGCCATGTATCACCTCCTCAGGATCGCGGAGCTGAATGACCTGCTCAAGGAGGAGCTCCGCAAGGACCACAATCAGGTTGCATGCATTGTGGAGCATCCTGTTCACATGGCCATCCCCACCCCGAACTGCTCCCCAACACTCCTGCACGAATTAGGGGTGGCCAGCCGCCACACCACCATGGTCAGTCACATCCCTGGCAGCAGCGGATAGTGCATGTTGGTCTCCCGCCTCCGTAGATGGGGGTTCAGGAGATCCCCTAACTGGGTCAGGAGGGAGCGGTTCATACGGAAGTGGTCCGTCCATTCCACATCCGTCCAGGTGGCCAGCATGTTCTCCCACCAGTCGTTGGTGCTGGAACGCGTCCAGTGCCGTCGCAGGGTCGAAAGGGTCACGTGGCGCCTGTACGCGTTCAGGGGCCACCGGGCCAGGACAAGCCAGGCGTGCAGGGACACCGCGGTACCCAACATGGCATGGCAATGAGCAGCAGTCCGCCATGCACATTGCACCGTCGCCGCCCTCCGCAGTTTCGCTGCCCTCCGACACCATTCCCCCTGGAGGAAGTAGATGCACCCTGGCAGGAGGAGCTGGGCCATCTGCTGGAACAGTATGCGCAGCAGCATGTAACCAGCTCTCAGGACACTCAACAGCATGGGTGTGGCCTGAGAGGGCTCATCCTCCAGCAGCATGGTTCCACGGATCCCCACTCCCGGGAACCCCCCGATAGCAACTGGGTGGCAGCACCACAGTGTAGGCCCTGCTCCTCTGGGTGCACGCTACTGACTCATCACGGCCTGCACTGCTGTGACTGGCCCCTGCTTTACCTGCCAGCAGCCGCCTGTACCCCAGCCTCTCAGCGCACCACTGTGTGGCCTGTACCCCCAGCTCCCACAACCCCAATATCCCTGATCCACCTCTGTGTCCTCCCTGCTATGTGTTCCTCTGCTCTGTACGTCGCTCAACCTCATCCACCTCACTCTATACGCCATGCCCGACCATCTGCATTGGGTCACATATGTACCGTGTTGCCCCGTGTTAGCTGCCCAACGATTGGTGCTGGACCAGGAGTGTGTTGAGTGCTGTCACCGGGTCCCCGGCCCGGCGGATCATCCCCCAGCGTGCGCCGGCCACCTGCCTGCTGGGGGGATGGGACCACGGGTGGCCCAGCTTGTCCATGGGTGCTGATCCCCGCCCCATTGCCTGTGGGCTGGCCCCGCGCACCCCGGGGTACTGCTGCATCCACACCTGCTCAACTTCCATTACCGCCATGGGATGCCTTGGCATGCTGCAGCTGTGCTCGGTGGCAATACACTACGTAGCTTGGATGATTGGTCTGACGCTCTAGCCAGCCGTGGCTTTGCTCATCTGTCATCACCTGTGCTGGATCTCATCAGTCCAGTGTGTGGGTTGGGGAGTCCCGGCCCCAGCAGGCTGGCCTATCTCGAGCATGCAGGGTCACTTGTGGGCACGGGGAGCAACTATCCCCATGTTCGTCCCAGTCACTGCTGCCCTCCATCTCACTCCTGTTGCTTCTCCAGAATGGGCCTCGCTGCTGTCATGGCAGGTTGTTGTGCGGGGCCCTCGGGCAGGGATGGGGGTGAGCAGGGGTGGTTGCTCTGTGCAGACATGCTGTTGGAGACCCTATGGCAGAGCCCTGACGTGCAGCTGTTGGTGTACGACCCCCTGTCGGTGGCGGATGGCTTCCACCTCCTGTCATGGTACATGTGGACGATGGGCCATCAGGCTGGGGCCCCAGCTTGCCAGGGGCATGCCCTGGAGCTTGGCTTCACCCTCCTGCGGCCACTGCTGTGGGGGCACCTACCCGCCATTGTCGTGCCGTGGACCACTGAGGAGATCACGGCCGTTCGCCTGGTGGTGGCACAACCCAAGTACGGGCTTGCCTTGCAGTCCGGGGGTCCCCCCGTTGCTGCCGACTACACCGGCACCCTCCTGCATTCCCGTGGCATCCCGCAAGTGGCCTCGGAATTGCGAATCCTTCTTTGGGACTTGGGCTTGCTGCCCCCCGATGTTTGTGGACCCCTCCTGACCGGGACCCCTACCGCTGCGGAGCTCAGCCCCCTTCGATCGGTGAGGAACCTACCAGCTGTGAGGGCTGCAGCCACCACTGCCAATCAACTCTGCACCGGCCTTGAGGCGGGGGGTCAGTTAGTAGGAGTTAAGGCTGTAGAGCCTTTGTCATGGTCTGACCATTACCTCCTTAAGACGTGCATCCTGGCGCACGATAGCCCCCGGCAGGGTGCAGGACCTATTAGATCGGTCCGCCCCCGGAGACTTATGGAACCGGATCGGTTCCGGAATGCTCTGGGGGAGTTTCCCCTGGACCTTGACACCCGCTCTGTCGATGATCTCGTAGCCTTCTGGAACACCTTGTTGGCCGAGACCATAGACAGGGTGGCTCCCAGGCGTCCGCTGCCCTCTCGAGTCTCCCGCAGGTCTCCTTGGTTTACTGAGGGTCTGCGGTGTTTGAAGCGGGAGAGCAGGCGGTTAGAGCGACGGTGGCGCCGGACTCGCGACCAGTATGATCGATCGCAGCATAAGAGCAGTTTAAAGGCTTATGCTGTGGCGGTGCAGGCAGCAAAGAAGCAGTTCTTTGCTGCTCTTATTGCATCTGCAAAGTCACGTCCAGCGGAGCTTTTCCGGGTGGTGAAAGGCTTGGTCAGTCCTGCCTGTCTCCGCCTGGACCTGGAGCAATCCAGTGACCGCTGTGACCGGTTTATCGAGTACTTTGTAGATAAGATCGCTCGCATCCGCCACGATTTTGGCACCACAGTTATTGCAGAGGATCATCTTGGGGCTATGGATGCCCCGTCCTGTCCTGTTTTGTGGGATCGGTTTCAGATGGTGTCGCCTGCCGATGTGGATTCCTTGTTGGGATCTGTTCGTGCCACTACTTGTGAGCAAGATCCATGCCCGTCCTGGCTGGTGAAAGCCAGCCAGGAGACGTTACGGCCGTTGTTGGCTGGGGTGGTTGGTGCCTCCCTTCGGGAGGGCAGGGTGCCTGACTGCCTAAAAGAGGCTGTGGTTAGACCCCTGCTCAAGAAACCATCTCTTGACGCTGATGCTCCTGCCAGTTATCGGCCGGTCTCTAATCTTCCCTTTTTAGGGAAGATTATTGAACGGGCTGTGGCACGACAGCTCCAGGAGCATCTGGACCACATCGGTTTCCTTGATCCCTCCCAGTCTGGGTTTCGGCCTGGGTATGGTACGGAGACGGCATTGGTGGCCTTGGTTGACGATCTCCGTCTGGCGTTGGACCAGGGTCGTCAGACCTTACTGGTCCTGCTAGACCTTTCGGCTGCATTCGACACAGTCGATCATGAGGTGTTGGTGACTCGCCTGCGGGACCGTGCTGGAATTGGCGGAACGGTCTTGGACTGGTTTCGTTCATTCCTGGCCGGGAGAACTCACCGGGTGGTCTTGGGGGAGTGTACGTCTTCCCCCCGGGACCTCACGTGTGGAGTCCCGCAGGGTGCCATTCTGTCCCCCCTCTTGTTTAACATCTATATGCAGCCGTTAGGGGAGATCGTGAGGGGGTTTCAGGGCATGCAGTGTCATCAGTATGCTGATGACACTCAGCTCTACCTCTCCTTTTCCACCGACCCAGGCCATGCAGTCTCCTTATTTTCCCAGTGCCTGTCAGCTGTGGGGGCTTGGATGAGGTTGAGCCATCTGCAGCTGAATCCTGACAAGACGGAGGTGATGTTGGTGGGCGAGGGCTTGGGGAGCCTGGGGGTGGTTGAATCTCCTCTTGTTGGGGGGGTTCGCCCCCCCATGGTGTCTCAAGTGCGGAGTCTGGGTGTGCTCCTTGATTCGCGGCTCAGCTTGGAATCTCAGGTTGTGGCCGTGGCGGGGAGTGCGTTTCGGCAGTTACATCTTGTCCGGCGGCTTCGGCCGTATCTCTCAGACTCCGACCTCGCCACTGTCATCCATGCCTTCATCACCTCGAGGCTGGATTACTGCAACGCGCTCTACGTGGGGCTGCCCGAGAAGCTGGTCCGGAGGTTGCAGCTGGTGCAGAATGCCGCGGCCCGTCTCCTGACGGGGGCGGGTCGCAGGGAGCACATGACACCAGTGCTCCGGGCTCTGCACTGGCTGCCTATAAAGCACCGGGCCAGGTTCAAGGTGCTGGTTTTAACCTTTAAAGCCCTTCACGGCCTAGGCCCTGCCTATCTGCGGGATCGCCTCACTCCCCATGTACCCGTGCGACCCTTGAGATCGTCCGTGGGAGCCTTTTTGGAGGTTCCCCGGGCGAGGCGGGTGGCCACCGATGTTAGATCTTTTTCGGTGGTCGCCCCTGTGCTGTGGAATTCGCTTCCGGAGGAGGCTCGGCTGGCGCCCACTCTCCTGCTGTTTCGGCGTATATGTAAGACCTGGCTGTTCCGTCAGGCTTTTGGCGGGGGGTAGGGGTGGGGTGGGACTGGGGATAGGGATGGGTTTTTTCCCCATGTAGGGTATTTTAAATTGTTTTAAAATTTTATTATTGTTTTAAATGAAATGTTGTTCGCCGCCCCGGACTGCCCTGTGGGCAGGAGGGGCGGGATATAAATTTAAAAATAAAATATAAAATAAAATAAAATTCCTGCCCCGCTTCCTGGTGGATGCTCATATGCGTTCCCGGGGGTTCCACAGGGGCCTGTTCACCTGGGAAAGTCTTGCTCAGGGGCCTCTGTACTGGGAGCACCCACCGGACTGTCCGTGAGCTGTGCCTCCTTGCCACCCTGATGGCCGTGACTGTGCACTGCCTGGCCTCCCCTGTGCTGCTGCCCAACCGCTGCACTGTCATCTGCATCCCTGTTGCCGGCTACCTCGGCTGCCTGACCCCATCACCTCCTCTGTGTGCCCACGGCTCCATCCCGCAGGGGTTTCCATTGTGCCCTGGCCCTCCTGCTGCGGGTGTACCTGTGCCCTGGTGTTTGGCTACTCGTGACCGGCTGTGGGTCTGCGTCCACCCCATCCCCTGCCACTCTTTGGTGGGGGAACCCCTTTCCCCCATCGCTAATAAAGTACATTTCTGTGATGGTCGGTCCTGCCTTGCTTCTGTGCCAGCGATGCCACCGGGGCACGCCTCCCATGGCGACTTCCCTGCCCCTGTATGTGTGGTTGTGTGCTGGAGGGTGGGCTTGTGTACACATGGTCACTGGGGCTGTGTGGTGCTACCTGGTTGTGTGTTGTGTGTACCCCTGGGGGCTCCCCCACTTGGCACGTACTCCTGCCCGTGTGCTGGTGGTGGTATTTGAGGAGGGCGCCCGTCTGGGCAACCCCCGGGGCTCCCCTATCGGTTGGTGTGGCCCTGGCCCTGCCCCTGTGCTGTCACCCCGTTGGTGCGCTCCGTATGCGCTTGTGGCGATGGATGGGTGGCAGCAGGAAGCACATTGGGTGGCTGAGCGTGAGTAGGAGGTTTGTGGGCCCCAGGGGGGTGCCCCTCCGGTCCCCCTTCGTGCAGGGGTACAGGGTGCTGTACAGGGTGACCGTTGGGCACGAGTGGGGTGTGTTCCCTGTGTTGTTGGTGCCCCCTTCCCTCCTGTGCCCTGTTGGTTCGCCCGTTCCCCATCTCCCTGCCCCCTTTCCCATGAAGCAACTGTGGTCATGTTCCTGGCTGTCCTGTGGCTGGCAGGGATGGTCCGACAGCTGGAGCAGGTGGCCTGGGACCTGTGAGCAGCCAGCCGACTGTATGATGCCATTCATGAGTGTGCTGCTTGTTTGCTTGGCCCTGGCCCTGCGTGTCTCGGTGGGGGTGCGGTTCCTTGGGGCCCGTGGCCGGTTCTGATGGCCTCCCCCTCTGTCCCTTCCAGTGCAGGTGATGATTGCGGAGTGGACGCAGGAGCAGGAGGAAGTGGTGGACTTCCTCCTGCACGTCCTGGAGAGGCTGCACAGGCTGGACTGCTCGCAGGCGGATCGCTGGCACCGGATACGGGATCGCTGGCCCTATTGACCGGAGATTGCCCCGGCCCTGCTGCTGCCGCTGCCGCTACTCCCCACCCTTCTGTTGACCCATACACCTGACCCTCCCTGTTGCTCCCTGTTCTTTTTTATTAAACTTTGTTGTGTTCCTTCCCCGGGTGTGTGTCGTGCTTTCCTGTGCCCTTGTACGGGCTGCTGTGTGTGGGGTGCTTGGCTGTGTGGGGGGACTCCGTGGCGCCAGGCTGTCTGGCCTCTGTGCTGGGGCTGGGAGGGGACACCTACTTTGTAGCTGCTGTCATCCCTGCTCCCTCCTGCCCTGCCCTGCCCATGCGGATTCTGGCGGCTCAGGGGTGGGGCTGTGTTGTGTGGCTTAGTTTGTTCTCAGTCGGCCATGTTGTGCTGTCGCTGTGCTGGTCAAGGCTTCCCTGCCGGTCACGATCTCGGCTGTCTGTGTGACTATCACAGCTATTTGCTGGGTGCTTCCCGGGGTAGATGTTTGGCTGCTGGGTGTTTGCCGGCCCCTCCCCTTTCCATCCCACTACCCCCCGCGGCGCTGTCCGTGTACCAGTCTCCCTGCTCGACGCCGCTGGGTGTGCTTGCCCACCCATCTCCACCCATCGGCACTGCTGCACCGTCGGTGTAAAAAAGGCCTAACTCACACTCCCTTGTTTCTAGTACAGACATAGGTTCTTATTTCTAATGTATACATAAACTCTTAAGGTGTTAAGGTGTCACGGGGATACGGGGTTTGGGGGTCACTCGCGGGGTCTCCACTCGCTGCTGTGGCTGAGCCCTGGTTCGAAGTACTAAACGGGGAGTCAACTGCCCATCAGGATAGAGTGGTGGCCTTACGACCCTGTACAGGTTCAGGCCTCTATCATCATAGGGCGCCGGGGAACGCAGGGAAGCCAAGCCTTGCCCCACACAAACAAGTCCCACACTCTTGCTAGACCAGGGGGGAGCGGGACACGTGAAGGAACTGTGCAGCGGGGAGGCAGGTGGGGCCCCAAGAGGGGGGAAAGGAGAACGGGGGCATGCAGTCTGGGAAGGGTACAACCAGGAAGGGAAGGGGTTAAAGGACAAACACTCACCAGACACTCTCAGCACTCACACTCTTCACCAAAGAATGACGGGGCTCGGGGTGCTCGCTCTCAGACACTCTCTCGTTCTCTCAGAAATTAGAAGGTACACTTAGCTTAGTCGCAAGGGGCCGGTCTCTGTGAAATCACCAACACTCCACCCCACAGTCTGCATTTTGCCAGAGTTTTAGTACGTGGCATGGAAGGGGATGATTCTGAAATCAGGACTGCAGCTTGCCCTCTGCATTATTCTCTCTTGTGGCGTTTTACATTTCTTTAATGGGGGTATGCTGCTAACTCCCCTCCTATTCCCACGCCAGAAAATTCATTGGGGCTATAGATCTGATAATGAATGTTTCCCCAAACCCCAAAGATCTCCCCAGCCTCATAGCCTCTCAATGAATCATACACAAATATGTTTGCTCCTTATATTTGCCGCATCAATATATTACTCTGCTCTGCTCCCTAGATAGTAAATGCGCCCCCCCCCCGAATATCCAGAGTCCTTGTTTTATAATACTGCAAAACCCTAGAGACCTTCTGCCCCTTTTTTTACTTTTAAATAAAGAAACCTCCCAAATAAACGGCTTGGTTTACTTTGTTTTCCCCAAACATCACAGCATGCCCCAGTTTAAGCTGTGTCTCATTCATCAGCATGCTGCCAGCATTTAAATTGTGTTTTGGGGATTCGCTGAAAGAATACTTTTACAACGCATTCACAAGTTTTAAACTACTTTTTGCAGGCCACCGCCATTGTATGAGGGTGGAAAACGCTCAGAAGGATGGGGGTGGGGGAGAGCACAAACAGCTAGAAAGCATGGCGCTCTGTTTTTCAGACAGTTTTAGGGTCTAAGAGAGGACCGGGGGGGGGGAGGGGGTGATTTTAAAAAACCTGGAATTGTGATTGGCCCAAAGCCTTGGTGACGTACACTGACTGCCTGATTGGTTCAATTCTGTGACGACGTTAGAACAAAAAAATCACATATGAAACAGCCCCTAGCAAAGTTGATTTTACTCTGACAAGCGCTTGAAGCAGATGTGAAACTGCCTCTCTCAGCTCGGTATGAAGGGGAGAGGACTTTCCTGGTCTTTGTTCTAAGACAAAGCCCTGCTATTAGAAGTTACATGCCTTTTTATTTAGCTCTTTTATTTTTTATGATTTCATTCCTTTCCTGATTCCAGCTGCATCTCTCTCTCATATTCACTGCTATTAATTCATGGCCTGTATGGTATTGCTGTTGTTCTAAGTCAAATCTTTGCAATTAAAAGTTTCCTTTTCATTCCTTTTCTAATTTTGATTTCTTATTTACAAAAATGGTTAATATTAAGGTCTTTACTATTACCTCCTCATTTAAATCTCTTATATGTGCTCTTATAGTCTCAACTCTTCATTTCACTTGCTGCTGTTGCTTATTTTTACACATCTAATTTAAGAAGACTAATTTATACCTTTGTTTTGTGTAATCCCTTTTCTTAATTCATTATTCTTAATTCTTAATTGATTATTCTTTCATAATTCCTCATCATTTCATCGTATAGCCACAGCTATTCATTTCATTTCTTTTTGGTTTATTTACTTTTCTTTTTCAATATTTTTATAACTTTAGATTGTATTTTAAATAATCTTTTGTTTTTCTAATTCCTTTTGATTTTTCACACTCTCTTTTCTTACGACGAGTCTTTTTTATTCAAATAGACACAAAATTTGCTTAGAGGTTTTCCTGATTGGCGTAAACTAACAAAAACAAAATTCAAACTAGCCAGTAAGCCTTGCTGTGACGTCACTCTTTTCTAATTGGTTCATGCCTTAAGGCGGGTTTTCTTAATTTATGCCCCAAAAAGGGGGGGAGGGGAATGACTCATTACCAATAGAACCAGTGACGCAGCAACATCTTACAGCCATAGGGTAATTTCAGACATTACGGGATCACAGTTAACCACCCTGAATCACAGTGGTTTCAGGGTGGTGGCGATGATTGCGTTAACATCTGTTTGAGCCCCGTCAGTTGTTCACCGCGGTGAATTCCTGGCGGGGTTCAAAGCTAATCACGATTCTGGAGGAGAGGCCAGCCTCTAGGCGGTTCCTAATTATGCAAATTAGGCCCCGCACCAAGACTTCGCACATGGCCTCACAAACCCTGGGGCCGGCCCTGCAGGTCTCCTTGGTTTACTGAGGACCTGCGGTGTTTGAAGTGGGCGAGCAGGCGGTTAGAGTGACGGTGGTGCCAGACTCATGATGAGTATGATCGATTGCAGAATAAGAGCAGTTTAAAGGCCTATGCTGTGGCGGTGCAGGCAGCAAAGAAACAGTTCTTTGCTGCCCTCATTGCATCTGAAAAGTCACGTCCAGCGGAGCTTTTCTGGGTGGTGGCTTGGTCAGTCCTGCCTGCCTCCACCTGGACCTGTTTATTGACCTGTTTATTGAGTACTTATTGAGTACTTTGTAGATAGGATCGCTCGCGTCCGCCACGATTTCGGTACCACAGTTATTGCAGAGGATCAGTTTGGGGCTATGGATGTCCCATTCTGTCCTGTTTTGTGGGATCGGTTTCAGATGGTGTCGCCTGCCGATGTGGAGTCCTTGTTGAGATCTGTTTGTACCACTACTTGTGAACAAGATCCATGCCCGTCCTGGTTGGTGAAAGTCTGGTTGGTGGGTCCATCATGACCCCGGTTGGGCGGATTATAAAGCCCAGGAAATTTACGGTAGTGAGGTGAAAAAACCACTTTTCTTGCTTACAGTAGAGTTTATTTATTCGTAGTCGTTGGAGTACTTCTCATACGTGCAGTACATGCTGTTCAAGGGAGTTTGAATAGATCAGAATATCATCAAGGTATGCAATGACGTATATGTCAAGGATGTCATGAAAAATATCGTTGATCAGATGCTGGAAGGCGGCTGGAGCGTTGGCAAGACTGAAAGGCATCACAAGGTATTCAAATAAACTGTACCACGTGCAGAAGGTGGTTTTCCATTCGTCGCCTCGCCAGATGCGCAGCAGACTGTATGCTCCTCGTAGGTGAAGCTTTGTGAAGACTTGTGCACCTTGAAGCCAATTTAGTAGCTCAGGGATCAGTGGAAGAGGGTATCTGTTCTTGATGGTAATACTGTTGAGCCCTCTGTAATCCACGCATGGTCTCAGCCCTCCATCTTTCTTTGCCACAAAGAATATTGGGGCCCCGGCCGGCGAACATGAGTGCTGAATGAAGGCTTTCTGGAGGCTTTGCTCTAGGTATTATCATAGGGCCTGGAGTTCTGGTTCTGCCAGGGCGTAGATGCAGTCAAAAGGAGGTTCCTTGCCTGGGACAAGATCAATAGGACAATTGTATGTCCAATGGGGGGGTGGGGGTGTAACTCAGTGGCTTGTTGTTTGCTAAAGATGTCCTGGAATTCTGTATAGGCCTCAGGGAGTGTTGCGTCACTGGGTGCCGAGAGCCCTGTCACTACAACACAGTCTTTTGGTCTTGGGCGGAGGCACTCATGAACGCACAGGGGGGCATTGAAGCACAGTTGCTTACTTGATCAGATAATCCGCGGGTCGTGACGCCGCAACCACGGGACTCCAAGTATAACACGAAAAATAGGACTGCAGATGACATCAAACTTCAAGTGTTCATAGTGGTCCCCTATCACATTGGGGGGTGCAAGTTGTGATGGGCCTGGAGATCAAGGGGGAGCCATCGATGGAGTGAACTGGTTCCGGAGTGGCCTTGGGCTGGGTGGAAATAAGTCATTGTCGAACGAGGTGAGCATCAATAAAATTTCCTTTAGCTTGTTTTGGATTTTATATATGTGTAAATTGTAATAGCCAATTGGCTGCACAATAAATATATAATACCAAAAAATATATTCCCCATCAACAGGGTGGTTGCCCATTCTAGTGCCATACCTCCCATATTCCCAATAATAAAGGCCACCTTTACAGCGTATGTAGCATATGTAGCGGGTTGTAACATAAAGGTGAGTCAGCACAGGGCTAAAAAACTCTGGAAAGCTCGCCTGTCTCCCACAAACATTTTGATGTTGGGACCCTTGGGTTCCCGGGGTCCCAGAGGGGCAGCGGGAGTTACAGGTGGGGGTGGAAGCAGTGCGGCTGCCACCAGTGGAGGAGGTGCCGCCAGAGTGGCAGCTGTTTGTAACTGAGTAACCACCATGGCTAAGTTGCCCTGCTCGGCTCAGATATCCTTGATTTCCATAGCCAGGGCCTGTATAGCCTGCACTAGCTGGCCTATTTCCTTGGCCACATCCACTGGGATCTAAAGCCCGTACCTGGGCCAGGGGTGGCTGGTGATTTTGTCACCGGGGTGGGGGCGTCAAGCACTCACACGGGGCACACAACCGCGACCTAGGCTCACCCTGGTCTTAGAGAGGCTAGCAAGGGTAACAATGCCCGTCAGGATAGAGTGGTGGCCTTTACCTATACTGAAAGAGAACAAGCATCTATCATCATAGGGCGCTCAGGACACAGGGAAGTCAAGGTCTGCCCCAAAACACATGCACTCCAAACGCTCCAAGGGATGCAGGGGAAAGGGTTAATACGCGCTGGGTCTGTGGAGGAATCAAGGAGGGGGACCTGACGAAGGGCGGGCAACGGGACACTCACACAGGGAGGAACATGGCCCAGGGAGGAGGGGGTGGGGGCGCCACCACATTCCACTCACACACACAGGCACTCACCAACTCAACTGAGGGAAGTCTCAAGGAAAATCCAAACGTACGGGGCTAGATTCTCACACGCTCTCACTTGTTCCAGTTCGCACACGCTCAAATGCTCAGTCAAGTTGGGGGGCGGTCTCTGTAATCACCAGCGCCGCTGTAATGGCGGTGCCAGGCTTTATCTGGCAGGCCCCGCCCTTGTACGTGCCCGCAAGCGCTCAGAGAGCCGAGGCAGGGGCGGGAGCTCTCCCTCGCTCCGCACCGGTGATGAGGGCGTGGTTTGGGCTCGGGTCCACGGGCTGGGAGCTGAAGAGGTCAGTGGGGCTAGGGCAGCAAGCCGCATCGTCGGGAGAGGGGCATCAGCGCGTAGCGTGCCCAAGGAGCACTCTCGCAAAGTTCCCTGGCGGGGCCACAGCTACCAACAATGAACAAGGCTGACACAGGGTTGTCAGAACTTACTGGTCCTGCTAGACCTTTCGGCTGCATTCGACACAGTCGACCATGAGGTGTTGGTGACTTGCCTATGGGACCGTGGCAGGATTGATGGAATGGTCTTGGACTGGTTTCATTCATTCCTGGCCAGGAGAACTCACCGGGTAGTCTTGGGGGAGTGTACGTCTTCCCCCAGGACCTCACGTGTGGAGTCCCGCAGGGTGCCATTTTGTCCCCCCTCTTGTTTAATATCTATATGCAGCTGAGATCGTGAGAGGGTTTCAGGGCATGCAGTGTCATCAGTATGCTGATGACACTCAGCTCTACCTCTCTTTTTCCACTGACTTCCTGACAAGACAGAGATGATGTTGGTGGGCGAGGACTTGGGGGGCCTGGGGGTGGTTGAATGATTCAACCTGGGGGCGTAGCTACCAATGGACAAACAGAGACATTCGTCCCGGGGCCCCTACTGGCTGGGGGCTCCAGTATCCAAGGTAGATAAGCCACCCTTCCCCCTCTCTTTTTTAAAATTGTCACCTGAGCTGGCTGGGGGCCCTTCTGGCTGCTGCATGGGGCCCCTCCCTGCCTGCGGTTGCAACATTCTGTCTGACACAATATTGCAACCGCAGGCAGGGAGGGGCCTCATGCAGCAGTCTGCGTCAGGTAGGGTGGCTATATCTCCCCTTTAAAAGAGGACGCTTATGAAAAATACATGGTTCAGGGCTGCACTGGATGCAATGCATCCCTGCAACATGTATTTTTCATAAATGTCCTCTTTTAAAGGCCACCCTAGCATCAGGTCAGGTCACACTCAGAAGCCTCGCAGCTCGGCTTACTCCCCTGGCACCATGTTGTGGAGGAGGAGTTCTCACCAGTCCAGGCAGGGTTGGCTCGAGGGAGGCACAGTCCGAGCAGGAAGGTGCCTGCCGGCAGCTCCACTCAGTAATGGAACTGTCACTGGGCACCTTCCTGCTCCGGCACTCCCCGCATCGAGCCGGCCCAGCCTGCCCGACCAGCCTCCAGGACTGGTCAGGACTGGCACTGCTGCTGCTGGCTGCGCTTGGCCCCAGCGACGGATGGTCCCAGCAACAGGCCACCAGCAGCACGCTGCAGACTCTGCAGAGAGCAAGTACGTCCTGAGCACCAGAAGCCCAGTGCCTCTAGGCTGGCCGATGGCTTCACCACCAGCAGGAGGAAAGAGCGACGGGGCTGATGGACATTTCTTGTCCCTGGGCCCATCCCAAGCTAGCTACACCCCTGGTTGAATCTCCTCTTGTTGTGGGGGGTTTGTCTCCGAAGGTCTCTCAAGTGCGGAGTCTGGGTGTGCTCCTCGATTCACAGCTCAGCCTGGAATGTCAGGTGTGGCCGTGGTGGGGAGTGCGTTTCGGCAGTTACTTCTTGTCCGGCAGCTTTGACCGTATCTCTCAGACTCTGACCTCCCCACGGTCATCCATGCTTTCATCACCTCGAGGCTGCATTACTGCAACGCGCTCTACGTTGGACTGCCTGAGAAGCTGGTTCGGAGGCTGCAGCTGATGCAGAATGCCACGGCCTGTCTCCTTACTAGGGCGGGTCGCAAGGAGCACATGACACCAGTGCTCCGGGCTCTGCACTGGCTGCCTATAAAGCACCAGGCCAGGTTCAAGGTGCTGGTTCTAACCTTTAAAGCCCTTCACGTCCTGGGCCCTGCTTATCTGCGGGATCGCCTCACTCCCCATGTGACCTTTGAGATCATCCGTGGGAGCCTTTTTGGAGGTTCCCCGGGCGAGACGGGTGGCCACCGATGTTAGATCTTTTTCGGTGGCTGCCCCTGTGCTGTGGAACTCATTCCCGGAGGAGGCTCAGTTGGCCCCCACCCTCCTGTCATTTTGACTTTTATGTAAGACCTGGCTGTTCCGCCAGGCTTTCAGCGAGGGTGGGGGGGTAGGGGGTGTGTGGGTGAGGGGGGGGGGTTGCTTTTCCCTACATATGAGAATTTTAAAAACTTTTTAGATTGTTTTATCTCTGTTGTTCGCTGCCCCGGGCTGCCCTGTGGGCAGAAGGGGCGGGATGAAAATTTTATATAAATAAATAACAAAAAATGGGGAAATTTCCCATTGAAGTCAATGGAAAACCAAACCTATTCAGTTCAATGGGCCATTCATCATTCTAAGCCACAATCCTAGAATGGCAAATGGGCCAAAGAAGAGTCTAGCAAAGTTCAATAGCAGAGAGAGGGAGCAATGAGCGCGAGTGCACCCTTGAATTAATCCAATCCAATGAAAATTGGGAGGATCATGAAAATCTGGGTGAATCGTATTAATCCGATTCGGATGAAAATCGAGTGAATCGTATTAATCCAATTCTGGTTTTCCCCTCTATACCCCATACTGGCTTGATTTAGATCATGATCAAACTGGCACTGTCTCTCTCTGATGCAGACACTGAAAAGAGACCACCCACTGCCCTTTGCATCCACACCCCCATTCTCTCCTTGTTTGTTATCTTTGGGGACATTGGATATTTCCCCCTATTTCTTTCCTGCTCTCTCTCACAGCCTGTCTTATCTCTGGGTCATCCTTCTCTACCCAGGACATCACCTTTCCTCCTGCTCCACTCAAAGCCATTCCAGGGATGAGCACTGTGTTGTTTGGGGTGCTCTAGTGCTTTTTTTCCTAACAGCACTAGCGCCAGCGCCAGCGCCATGGCTATAGATGGGAGAATTCACAGTCCCTCTATCCCAGCACCTATCTTACTTAGTCTCGGCTTCCTCCTCAGGGACAAAAGGAACCTTCCTTCCATTAGCTGCCAAGGATCAGGACTTTGCATGGAGTTGGGAGCTGCATTATACAGGCAGGACAATCCTCCATCATTAAAATCAATGGCAGTTTTTCCATTGACTTTAATGGTGGAGGACTGTCTCAGACTCCCCTTTATGAACTTCCAGGGAGTTCATTTATGAACAGCTACAAACAGCTCATCCTCAGCTCCAGAGAGCCCACTGCCAGGTCTGGCCTGCCTCTGGTAGGTGTATGGTGGTTTGCCAAAAATAATTGAGTGTTGACAATGGCCTGCTGCTCCAACCAAAATGCATGGGACCTGCTGATCTAAAGGCACAGGGACAAGCTGCATCCTTTGCCAGTTCCGACAGCATCTGTAGTGCTTTGATGTTCTGAGGTTTTTCAAAGCCACTTTGAGGCCTCACTAGCATCAGAGAGTTCACCAGGCTGTTGTGCTGTCACAGGGATGTGGGTTGTGGTTTTTCTCAATGGAGCTGCAGAGTCTTTGCAGGATCCAGGTCAGAGCAGGGCTGGATAAGTCATTGTGGAATTGCTTCTCCCTGAAGCAGCAACACTTAATTTGTGCGGGGACTTGCTAGGGCTCAGTCCCAGCAATTAAACTCAAGGGGGGCTGAGCCTCAGGAAATATTTCCAGTGTGCACCTCAAAATGTGGAAGACCAAGAATGGCAGTTATTGTCCATTTGTGTAGGTGGGTGGGTGGAATGAGAGTCAGAAAAAAATGGATGGTTTATTTGGCTTTCATTAATGACTTTCCTGCCCCATCCCCTCCTGGCCATTAAGACCACTTTCTCACATGCGTTAATATGCACCAGTCTCTGCTGTGAGGAAGTCTGGGACCCAAAAGATCCACAGCTTCAATCTCATGAGAAGGGCAGATCTTTGCTGCCGGACGTGCATATTTGCAGGCAAAGATTTGCATTTCCACCCTTCTCAGGAGACAGAAGCTGCAGGTCTTTTGAATCCCAGACTTCTGTGTGGCGCCAACCGGTGCGTAATGCACGTGAGAAAGCGGCCAGAATCACAAGAACTCCTGTTTTATAGAGAGGGAGGTTAGTCCAGTGGTTGGGTTGCTAACCGGAGAATATATTATTTTCTTTGCTCTGACAAGCTCTGGGCTGGTAGGCTTCTGAGACAGGCTTGGGCACTGGTAATTATTTATTTTTTATTTTTACAAATTAATCACTGTGGAGCAAATATTGATGCAAGCCTTGGAAGAGGTTAATGGAGAATGGCTAATTGGCCAATCAACTAGGCTAATTAACCCTAGCTGGTGCTAGGCAAGGTACTGATGGCTACCTGACTGCAAGAGAAGATCCTTCACAGAATCATGGAGTGATCAGACTAACCCATTACATTGCTTCATAAAGGAAATGCCATTTTGAGCTGCCTACTGGAACACAAGAAGACAAGACTCACCTGGAAAGGGGTTAGCAACAATTATTTATTTATTCATTTATTTAATTAAAAGATTTATTGCCCCGCCCCTCCTGCCACAGGCAGCTCAGGGTGGCTTTCAATCAATAAAGTGTCTTCTCTCAAATAAGACGTTTGAGAGAACAGGACACTAACATCCAATTTAATGATTGCAACCTGAGCTGGTTTTTGTCTGCCGGAAAGGAAACTGAATCTGGTCTCCCTGCCTCCCTCCTCCCACCACAATTCCCCAGCTGTTTTGGAGTAAACTAGCCTGCTTTAATTCAGGGTGGAGTGCCAGATTCATAGTCAGCAGATGGCTACTCCAGCAATGCAAAGTCATGGGAATGCTCTGAGGAGAGGCAGACTGGCTATGGTGAGGTTGAGCTAATGTAGATTCCAGTTCAGCAGCACTCAGAGACTATCCATTTAAAGACATAGCGCTTACAAGCAATGATAATAGGAAAATCATATAGAGAATTAGGCAAAACTACTGAGCAGGCAGTGCTTAAGAAGGACAAGCCCTTGTTAAAATAAAGCTCTTGGGCCAAGTTGTCCCTCTGCAAGTCCAGAGCAGTTCAGAGCCTTGTCAGGTTTTGGAAGCCCTCATAGGTGAACGGCGGAAGGTTGGGTACACATGAAGCTGTTTGGGGCAAGCATGCCAGGTGGTTGACCTCACACATACTGGTGTCCTGGTCACTTGTGAAAAAGACCCCATCAGGCGAATAGATGGAGGCGTCTTCATCAAAATAGTTGTAGGGTCTCAGAAGGAAGCCAACCGCGTTTCCGAGTGTCACCGTATTGGGAATGTCTTCAGCGTGCGGGATGTGCAGGAATCCAACTGTGATCCAGGCCACCAGGTCCTGGGGAAGGAGGCAACGTGTCACATCCCTTTGTTATTTCCAGAGGCAGCTCAGAAAGAAAACTTGCCACACCCAGCTGGGAAGCACAGTGCACATCATAAGAATTTGGCCTGAATCCTGTGGATTCCACAAGATGAGTCTCTGCTGCTCAGAAAACAGAAGGAAATATCTGGGGAATTTCCTTCCCTACCCCCACTGCTACTGTCACATCTCAGGGAGGGTTGTGCCCTGATCCCTCTGGGGGGGGGGGGGAATGTTTAGGGCATAGGATGGGAACAGACTAATTTTAATTGGGTTTTAATTGTTTGTGACTTCTAATTGGGTTTTTGTAATTTTATGCAAGTTATTTTCTGTATGTTTTTGTAAGCCATTCTGAGTCCTTAGGGAGAAGAGCGGGGTATAAATAGAAAATAGTAATAATTTTTCACAAATTCTGAGCGGCTCTACCACTGAGGCTTATGACTAAAACTGAGCCTGATGGGACCCAGCTGATCACATCAGGCTCAGTTTGGTTTGGGTGCATTCCTGGCCCAATCCCTTTGGGTTTGGACTGGGCCAGGAGCTGCAATTGAAGGAAACCCTACTTCCATGGAGCACTGTGACATCATGGCACTCCATAGGGGTGTGGCAGGGCAACCCCAGTAGAGCACCCTGACACAATAGCACTGCGTAGGAGGTGGGGCTATGGCCCCAAAGGGTGGGGTTAAGGTGTTTCCCCCACATCTTTCCAATGTGGCCACACCCACTGGAGCACTGTGATGTCACAGTGCTCAGGGGTGGAGGTCACTCAGACAGATTTGGTCCAGGTTCAGAAGACCCCAGCTGCATAGTCCCAGGCCAGAATCTGGCCCAGGTGGGTTTGGATGGGCTCAAAAGTCCTAATTTATTTTCCCAAGCAGGGCTTGAATCCAGCTTTGATTAGGCTCCACAACCCATCCCATGGCAGGCTGTGTTGATAGCAAACTTTCAGCTTCCAGCCATTAGATCATGCTCTGCCTTTGCCCCAAAGTATCCCATTACCAGCATCTGTCTGATCCCTGAGTGAAGGACCGGGTTTTGTCTGGACTGCGAGTAGCTCTCATGCAATGGTAACATTCAGCACATTACACTACAGAGCCCTCCCCTAGCCTCAGGAGAACACAGCTCACCTCGTTGGTAATGGTCTCATTGTCTATAAAGTTGGCAAAGGCTACAGAGGGCTTCCAGGGGTCATTCTGGTTGTAGATGCTGGTGCTGGCTGGCTCCTCTTCTTTCCGCTTAGTGACAGCCAGTTTGTACCTACAGAGCAGAAAAGCAGAAAGGCACAGTTGCTTGGATCGGCAAACAAATCCTCCCCCTTCCCCTCACCTAGATTTATTTATTTATTTATTTCTAGATTTATACCCCGCCCTTCCTGAGAACACCTCCTGAGATGCATGGCTCTGGGGCAGGACTGGCCAGACTGACGGTGTAGGCGATCCACTTGATCCAGGCGTCAATCTCAGATGGCTCCGGACCCCTCCTGCTGGCTCTGGTGCTCTGGCTCCCTGCTGGCTCTCACCTCTAAGGACGTTTTCACACGGACATTTGATTGGAAATTTAGGCTTTAATTCCTATTCCAGCTGTCCGTGTAAATGCCGCATATCCTAGTTTAGCAGTACGGATTAGTGAAAAATTAGGTATTTGTAAACCCTCGGTTACTAGGGTTTACAACAGCCGGATGTCAAAATAATCCTGAATAGTGTCCATGTGAATTACTAATCAGGATTAGTAAATTAATCCTGATTAAAGACACAGAGTTCAGCGTAAAGACTATCTACGCTCTGGGAATTTTCTTCTCTATGGTACATAGGGGCACATGAATGTGGAGTGATCGTATTACCTTCGTCATCGCTCCACAATGCATTGCGGAGCACCAAGTTTAAAAAACTGCTCCCTCTCCAAGAAAAGTTTTAGTCCTAGTTAGAATTGAATTGATACCATCAGATGAAGCTTTCTGATGTAATGTTTTTCAAACTATTAATCTCTGTACTGGTATTTAATAAATAATAGATTTTCTTCTACTTCCATGACTACTGCTTTTCTCTATACAGACATCAAAATGTTTAAATACTGCATGTCTCATTGCCCTGGGGTACTGGAATACACTCTGAGTACATTCACTTAAAAGTTTCATGCTACAAGGGCAGGGTGGGGGAACCTGCTGGAGCAGAGGGGTGGAGGGCTTTTTAAATCAGGGTGCTTGCAGATGGAGCAGCGGTTGGGGAACTTCAGTGCGCTTTCATTGGAGTGAGCACTGCTCCGGATGGTGGGGGAAACTGCTGGGTGGAGTCTGCAGAGGGGTTCTTTAAATTATGATGCTTGCAGACAGGAGCAAGAGGTGGGGGAACTTCAGTGAAGCTCCGCTCATGTACGGAGGGAGGGGCAGGTTGGCCACTTCAAAAGTGAAATTACAGAGAAAGGACATGACATGGGAGACTCAGAAAACATTGCACTGTGTCCGCAAAACACCGTGGGATTGAAATTTATCCTGGAAACTCTTAATCCTGATTAACAGCAAGGTTGTATAATAAGGATTAACGTTAGCTAGGATTAAAATGTCCGTGTGAATAAATGGGAGTTTGTCAATAGTAGCTAATAAGGTAGTATTCTAATTCCTAATTAAATGTCCGTGCGAAAATGCCCTAAGGCATCTCAGTGACTCTTCTCAGGAGTATTCCTCTTTAGAGAGAGCCTTCCCTGTTGCACTGGAGACATTCTCCTAGCGTCCCAGGATACTCACTGGTGTACCAATCCCGCTCTCCTTGGGTGAAAACAGACATGATGCTAACTCCACTTTAACACATTTTAACATTTCTTTTGCATGTTGCAGGGCTGTATTGGTGCCCTATGCAGTCCTGCAACATGCATAAGAAATGTTAAAGCGATGTTAAAGTGGAGTTAGTGTCATGTCTGTTTTCGTTTTCACACCAGTCGGGGCAGGTGGGTTTTGAGGTTGGTGGGTTACTAAGGCCAGCCGGGCCACTGGCAGTGAAGCCACCGGTGGTCCTAGGGGCAGAGCCTAGCCTAGGGGCGGAGCCAGGGGGACGATAGGTGGAAAAACCACACATAAACCAGAAAACCATGAAAACCATGTGCCCCCAGAAAACCATGAAAACCACACATAAACCAGAAAACCATGTGCCCCCAGAAAACCACACATAAACCAGAAATCCACACATAAATCAGCGATTCCCACTCCCCCCACCATGTCCCCGTGTGCCTCCATGTCCCCATGTGCTCCCCACTCCCCCCATGTCCTCCCCCACTTCCCCCATGTGCATCCACTCCCCAGTTAACCTCCCCTGCTTCCCCACTGTCCCCAAGTCCCCTGGCAAAAAACCCAGTTGGGTCCCTACCTGATCCTCGGAGACAGCAGGTCCAAACCATCACTGCTGGGAAGGAACACTGCAATGGCCAGCTGGGAGTGAGTCAGAGAGGTCTAACAGACCCCGCCCACCCGCAGCAGCCACGGTGCAGCCTGGAGAGGCGGCTTCAAAGCCGCCCCTCCAGACCATTAAAATACCTGGGCAATGGGTTCCTGGAGACCCATTGCCCGAGCTGCTATGCCCTTTGAAAACTAAACGCACAGCGCATTCTGTTAGGCCAGCGGCAGTGCCGACCTACCAAAGCCCGTGGCTGCGCCTGCGCACGCGAGTCCAGCCATGGGTAGGTGCAGCAGGCAGCTCTTCTGTATTCGAGTCCCCACGTCTCTTCTGCGCATGCACGTCAGGCTGGGGAAGAAAGTCTTTCTCCCCGGCTGGCACGCGTGCACAGAAGAGACACAGGGACTCAAATACAGAAAAGGCTGCGCTTGTCACTGTGCAGCTCTTCAAGCACAGCCGCATCCGGACTGGTGCTGGCGGTTGCTGGGCCGGCTGGGGGCTTGGAGGTCACCGCCCCCAGCGCCACAGTGAGGAGCTGCTCCTGTTTCACACCTTGCCAGAGGTAATCTCTGAAGAACTGGCTTCCCTCCCCCCACTATGATCTACTGGAGACTGGCTTGTGATCCACCAGTGGGTTGCGATCTACTTCTTGGCAGTCCCTGCTCTGGTGTCATTTACCAGACAGTGGCTGTGATTAGTGGCAGTTCCGAGAAGGAGATTGCTCATGTGGGGCTGAGAAGGATTCTCAGGAAGTCCTTTTTATTCTGATCAGAACTGACTACACTTTTCCCATGATGCCTACCAAATAAAACATGCCTGTATTATTTTGTCTTGCCCTTCAATCATGATCCCTTCAGCACAGGGATTGTCTTTTTTGCTAGCCCTGGGAGACATGGGATGTGGCATTGTAGGTATACGGTATCCTGCCTCAGTGTAAGTGGCTGAGGTTCTTCGTAAAGGACTCTACCGTTTTTGTTTATTTTTTCATTTTATTTTATTAGAAAGGGCATGCATGTGCAGAATGGCCATGGTAGCTATTTGCACATGCACGGTGTTGCTGTTTTTTAATAAAATGAAAAAATAAAAATGAAAACAAATGAAATCATGTTTGCAAATCCTTGTTCCCCTAATAATGGTCATCACTACCCTTTTGCTCCCCAAAATTAGTTGTTATAGAGTCACCCCTCTGGGGGCTCCTGCAGTGATTCCTTTTTGTGTATGTGTGAAATCTTGTCGGTTCTAACTCTGGGGATGGACTCGCACATAACGCTGATTAAATTGAATGTCTGCAGGATCCTGGAACATGTATAACAAGCCCTGGAGTAGTGTTATGTGTGAGGGTGTCAATGGGAGTTTCAGCCCCACTTGAAATGCGGATTTGGAGTTTAGAGGCGCTTTCCGATGTGCATTAAAGTGTACTTATGAGGTCGAGTGGTAGAACGCACATGCAAATTAGGCAGTGTTGATAACATCAGAAAGGTGCACCACTCATGATTGAAGCTTTTCGATGCACTGACAAATGTGTTTGACCAACCTGCAAAATCCAGGTCATTCAAGTGCACTTGTCGGTGAGCCGAAAAGCTTCAATCACTTGTAGCGCACCTTTCCAATGTTATCAAAGCCATGCCTCGTTTGTATGCATGTCCTGCCACCCAAACTTGTAAGAACACTTTAATGCATGTTGGAAAGCACCCTAGATTTGATCTGATCTACAAATACGCATTTAAAGCAGGGCTGGAACTCCCATTGACTCCCTCACACGTAACATTAATCCGGGGCTCATTATACATGTTCCAGGGCTCCATGGACATCTGATTTTAATCAGTGTTATGTGTCACTTTCAGGAAGACTGTAGAGGGAGTGAATATCAGCTTTCCCTGTCTCTGACTCTGCTTCTGGTGGTGATGGGGAGTGGGGAGGAGGCTGGAAGTAGAGAAACTCGGTGCTCATTTAACTAGAGCCTTAGTTTTTTCCATCTCCAAGCTCATTACCGTAAGGCAGGGGTGGGGAACCTCAGGCCCAGGGGCCAAATGTGGCCCTCTAAGTTTTTATGTGGCCCCTTTCCAGTGCCTGGACCTGGCCTGTGGATCCAGTCTCTATCCCCAAGCACTGAAAAAATGAGATCAGGTTAATGGGGCAGAGAGGAGGGCCTGCACACATGGGTAGAGGATAGATCCATGATCTGTGCCCTCCTTTTCTTGAATACACCTGTTAAGCACCCCCAACCTCTATGTGGCCCTCGGAGCTCATACTAATTTTCAATGTGGCTCCTGGGACAGAAAAGGTTCCCCACCCCTGCCTTAAGGTTTCCTTAAGTAAAATTTCTAATGTCCAGGTTTTTTTACATGGAAAATTAGGTTTCCCATTTTAAAAAAACTGGGCATAGGAAAAGGTGGGGGGAGGACCTGCAGACTAATCAGGGGACGGAGCTCATCCCCAGAGATGAGTAAGGGACATCTTCAGTACATGAGCCTTTAGCTGCTGCACCTATTCTAAAGGCATGGTGGCTGAGTGGTTAAAGAGACTTCACTGCAGGGGCAGCTCTCCCGCCCAGGGCGTTTTGGGCACTGCCCCCCTAGCGCCGTGGGGGGCCCCGCCGCTCCTCTAGTGTTTAAACAAAAAACAAAAAAACGCGGCACCGCTTCTGACAGCAGCAGCAGCCTCTGACTTCTGCTTCAGAGGCTGCTGCTGCTGTCAGTGATCTATCTCCCTTCCAGGACCCACTCTCAGAGCCACTCTGAAAGCGGGTCCCAGAAGGGACAAAAAGGCTGAGCTGCTCAGCTGTCCAAACCGCGTTTTCTATTGAAAACGCGATTTGGGCGACTGAGCCCCTCAGTCCACAGCACGCATAGGACGTGCTGTGGAGAGAGGGGCTAGCATTTTCCATTGCGCCTAATGGGCACAGTGGAACCTCCTGCCTGGGTGCTTGATGCAAACGCCCAGGCAAGAAGCTTTGGGCCAGACGACTGAGGCAGGGAACAGCGCACATGCGCGCTTCTCCCTGCCTCAGCAGCACATGGAGTCAGGAACAAGGCTGGCGGTGCGCTGTTGTGCTCTCCCAGCCTCTCAATAGCGCGCCACCAGCCTCAGCCACTTCCCTCTCCCCCTGCTCCCACCCCCTTGAGGGTCCCCCCAGACCCTGAGGGTCCCCCCACCCCACTCCCACCCTCCCCCACCCCCCAAGGGTCCCCCATCCCGCTCCCATCCCTGAGGGTCCCCCCACCCTGAGGGTCCCCCCACCCTGCTCCCTGTCTCTTATACACATCTAGATGTGTATAAGAGACAGGCCCCCTGCAACTGTGAGTCTGGAGATGTTTAGGTGTGGTCACAATGCTGGAAATGGGATGCTTTTTAAATCCTGAGATGTAACTGTGAGTCTGGTGATTCATGGGCCTTGAAATTCCACCCCAACACACACACACACACACACACACACACACATATGCAGCAGAGGGCAAAAATACTGCTTCTTCTGAAGGGACTTCTGAAGCAGGGATTGGGGACCCTCCAGCATACATGCAGCAAGTCCCTTCTTTCTGAAGCAGTATTCTTAGCCTCTGCTGCGTGTGTGTGTTTTTGCTAAAACTTCTTGTAAGTGAGGTTTAAGGTTGTCTGCCTGCTTTTAAACCTGGCAGAGGAGGTGACTGCCTAACCTAACTGAAATTGCTGATTAAGTAATGTAATGTCCATCTAACATTAACACTTGGAACTCCTTGCTGCTGAGTTATGCTGTCCACCGTCGCCCTGGCTCCGCCCACCTTTGCCCGCCGGCCTTACTGCCCCTCCAACCTCAAAACCCACCAGCCGCCCCTGCTTCACTGCATTGCTGTAGGTTCAAGACTTCCTTAGTCTCATTCAAAATGGCCATCTCTAGGCCATCCAGGTGTGAATGGGTGCTTGATTCATTGGGCTGGGGAAGTCAGATGTGGTGCTGGCCATGCTGATGTGCCTTAGGCACACCAGCCTGATGGACTTGTTTGTTTATTATTCTAGGAGAGCAATACCCATAAGAAAAAGGATACTTTGACCTAGGGGTCCGTATCTAGGTGGAAGGCACCAACCTGCCCCAGCTGATGGCTCTCTCCATTGAACTCTCTTCCGGCAAGTGATCTCCAGAGAAGCTGACCTGCTGGATCCTGTAGCCACGCTCGTGGCCCCACTTGTTTTTGCTGTCGGCTGCAAAATAGATGTATCTGGGCATGTCAGAGTGAAGGCGGAATGCTGCCTTGTCTTCTGTATCTAGAACTTTTTTAACCAGCCTCATTCTATGTATCTCATATTCCGGGCTCCAAGGGGCCTTCACGGTCTCAAAAGTCATGTCGTGGGCCATCAGGGTATTTTTTGTTCCTACAAGGGAAAGACAAAAATAGTCAGAAATCACACCCTTTGCCTGCTGGGCTACCCACAGGTCGGTGTGTATGTTCAAAACAAGGGTGCAAATAAGAGACATGAAAATAATTAAAGGTCAGGAAAATATGCCTGACAGTAAGAGATTTAAGATGTATCTGGACATCTTCCCAAACTTTGGGTTAGGTCAATACAGTTAGGTCATGAAAAACAAGATGAGGAGGTATCTAGATTATACTGTGTAGCTATCTCCAACAGGAGATGCTCTGGGGCTGCAATCTAGCAGAGATAGGCAGGACAATCACCAAGAGCAGGAGCTTAAGACTACAAATTCTATAAGGCATAATTTTTATACAGTTATTATTTTTCATTTCTACAGCACTCTGTGTTCAAACTGCTTTACAATCCTTACCTAGTTCACCCTCACAACAACCCTGTGAGGTAGGTCATTGTTATTCCCATTTTACAGATGGAGAACTGATGCTGAAAGTGACTTGCTCAAGACCAACAAATGTGTTCATGGCTAATATGGGATTTGAACCCTAGCCTCACAGATCTAAATCCAAAACCTTATCCACCAGGCTACACTGCCTCATAGGCCTCAGTTTTACAGAGGCCCTCAAACTATGGTTGGGATCCCAAGTAGGGCTGCATCAAATGGGTATATATGTATGTCTGTCTTTCCCTGTGTTCCCCTCACCCTTGTCCATCTTAGATTGTAATCCTACTGGGCAGGGACCTGTCTCCAACAAATCTGTGACTGTAAAGCACTGCGTACGCCTAGTGGCGTTATAGAAATGATTAGTAGTAGGAGTAGTCACAGGCAAAAAGTTCGGGAACCACTGAATTATAATGACTAACAACTGGGATGGACTGCCCAGGGTGGGAAGGAATTCTCCATCTCTTGCTGATTTCAAACCAAGATTTGAGCTCTATTTTATTCTATTCTCCCCTTGTATTTCTATGGCAATTTTCATCATAGCACCTCCAAAAGAAAGTGGCAGTTTTCACAAACCTGAAAAATTTCATAGAAAAATCATCAGTTCCACTGGAAATTTTTTAGTCTACACATTTTTACTGCTCAGAAAACACAAAAATACCTACCTCAAAACAATGCAGAACATTCCCATTTCAAAACAGTATGGAATTCCAATAGGATTTGTTATTTGCACAGGGAAAAAAAAAAAAATCACCCAACAATACCCACGTTTTTGTGCAGCACTGAAGACAGAGTTATGAGAATGCAGCAGAGATACACCTACCGCCAACATCCATGTCCACTTTGTAGTTGATGTTGTGAGTGTGCATTGTTCCTAGGGTGAACTCCTCAACCCGTGTGCCAAAATCAGTGGCATCACCATAGAAAAAGGAGGTGCTGATGTATCCACTGGCATGAACTTTCACTTCCACAGCTCCATTCTGGTGGAAGACAAAGTCCCAGATGTAATCATAATTTGCGACTGTAGCAATGGATCTAAAGACCAAGACAGAGTCCACCAGACCACCATAAAACATCGTCCGTCCTCTGCTGTAATGTCGGCGAATGGGAATCTCAGTGTTCTGCTCGAAGATGCAGATAGAGTTCTCATGCTTTTCAGGAGTAAAAGATTCCATTAAATAGTACCTGTCCAAGTAGGTGGCTAAGTAAGGACAGTCCACCCCTCGCGTGAGCGTAAAAATTGTCCTCCCAATGCCATAGCTCATATCCATGTATCTGAGTTTCATCGCTCCGGGACTGTTAGAGCTGTAGATGGCAGAGGCATCCTGAAGACTTAGCTCATAGATGATTCTCTGATCCTTAAACCGGATGTCGAAGAGACGTGGCCCCCTGTTCACATCTATCCCAAAGGTGAAGCTCCATGAAAGGAAGGTAACATGGTTGTTTTGGATGCTGTAGCGCGGCCCTCGAGGCTCATATTGCAGAGGGCCTGGTCCCATATGGGGCACTCTGGGCTTCAAGGAGGAGAATCCTCCATTAAGTGGGGCTTTCTTCACTTTGGCTACTCTCACATGCCCCTGGTTGAACTCCTTCTCCAGGTGCACCATGTCCTCAAAGTACTGGCCATTATAAAACACTTTCCTGACCAGCCATTGAGAAAGGTTTAGGCTGCTGTGGTCCACCAGGATTTCCAATCCCACTGGATGCTCGTACAAGCCATTAACGTTCTGGTAATGACGCATCCAGCTTTGACGGTCTCCAGATTCAAAACCGGGGGGGGCCACAGCTTGAACTGCCAGATTGAGCCCACTGTAATCTAATACATGGTGCATGAAGGTTGGAGCTTTGGGGTATGCCTGGCTCCGCAAGAATGAATTTATCTGGCTATACTCAGTTTTTGGCATCGCTCTGCGGTAATAGGGCAACTTCTCTCCGTACCTCTGCACCGTGACATCCCAGTGGTAGGTTGGCTTAGGGAGGGGACCCACCACATATTCTGTGACATTTGGATCCACCTGGTTTCCATAGAAAATCACGGCCAGCGCCTGACGTGTAGGTTGACTCCCACTGTGATCCAGGAACTTCAGCACCTCTGCCTTTGGGGGAAGCTGCAGGTCAATGTAATAAATGCAGTTGTCAGAGGGGTTAACATCATGGCCATCTACTAATGGCACTCCAAGACTGCGCTGCAAGTACTTCACCACTTGGACCATCTCTTCCGGAGTCAGATCTGCAAAGACTAGGCTGTGGTCATGGTGCCTTCTCTTCTCAGGGCTCTGGGTGTGAGGCTGGCTCCCACAGACCTTTGGTCTCCCTTCTCTAATCAGCAAAACACAATTTACGATGAAGACTGCAGCAGCACAACCAGCCAGGAGAATGCAGCTGACTTTCAGGTATTTCGTCTTTCCTGCAAAGAACATTTCTGTAGTGTGGTGGTGACTGGCAGAGTGAGCCAGTCAGGAACAAGCCTCAGTCAGAAATAGAGCCAATGTTAAAAGAGACATCTGCATAGCCTTCAAAGGGCCAATTTCCAGCAACCAGTGCCGCCTACTCTGTGCTCCCGATGCCGCCCATAAGATCATTTCTTTGCTTGATCAGCCAGACTTAGTCCCTCAGGCTACATGACTATGTGGATAAATAATAAAACTCTAAAAAGTAAGAGTTAGGACTCGGGTGTTGTGTAATAATAGCCGTATGTGTCTTGTGGCACCTCAGGTCCCTCTGGGGGCTGGGGGGGAACTCTCTAATGTAAGAAATCAACAGTTTCTGCTCAGTTGCATGTCTGCAGAGTCATGGGACCCAGGCTGAGCAAATGTGGAGGTGACACCTTTCTGCTGAGCTGGCTTTTTCCTTGGCAAAGTTTTGGAGGGGCCAGTCATCAGATGAGGTGTTTGTTATCTCTCCAAGTGCTGGGAAGGCAACCCAGCCCACTATCTGGAAGTGTGAAATGGCTGGGAGGAGAAGAGATGGAGAGATAAGGGTTATGAAAACCTGAAGAGGCAGAGCGAGAGAGAGAAGAGCAGGACTGGTCTTCCCACAGGAAGACTGTACTGGGGCCTGCTCTTTCTAGGATGTCATGGGATACATGTGAAACATGTATGTAATGAAAATTGTTCATTAAACTTGTATGCAGTGTAAACTGAGAAGTCATTGCATTAATGAAATTGGGAAATAAGAAAATATGTCTGACACCTGCCTGAGGCACTGATAAACAGCCATTGATTTGCAAATTCACACTCACATCGAATCAGCCATTACCCAGCTCACAAACTCCACATGAAAGGTGACACGAGGAACTGGACAAAGAGCTATTAGAGAGTATTTAAGGAGTGAGACAGACAGCAAGGAGAAGAGAGCCATTGTTTTGCCATCTTCAAACTGTGAAGAGGAACAAACAGCCAGACACATCTGGGACCAGATGGCAAGGCATAAGGAACTCGGTTTATTGAAACTTCCAAAATTTGTGCCCAGTTTTACAATCACAGCTGAGAATGGACTGAGATATTCTTAATTTCTATGGACTTCAGTTAGAGTAAGAGAATAGTTAGGAAAATCCTAGTCCAGGTAGATTGCGTTATACTTCCATTTTATTTGATGTGCACTCTCTTCAATCAATCTGACTTTATGTTTAACCTGATTTGCAATATATATTCTTATGAATAAGCAGTGCCTGTGTGTTTTCAACCTAGAGGTACTCATGAGTGGGAGGGCTGACTCAGTTTTGATACCTAGGCAAACCTGACTGAGATTGCATTTTCTTTGCATAGAGAGAAACTCACCCAAGTTACAGGTAATTAATTGGGAACTAAGTCATGGCTGGGCTGGGAGGGAAAAGAGGTTCAAGAGATATCCGTTTACAGGAATTTGAAACCCTAGATCTCTCTATGGACCTCTTTATGACAGTGGTGAACCTATAAACAGAGATTACCCTCTCTCCAACTGATTCGTGAAAAAGTCTAATTAGATCTCTCTATGGACCACTTTACGACACAGGGTCCCCTCAGTGGCCCCTGTTTTTCCCAGGGTGGGGGCCCTATTCCTCCCAATGGGGTCCCATACACAACCACCTTTAGAGTCCCGCAGGTGCCCCCAGTTGGGGAGAGACTACCAAGGGCCCTGCAAGTTCCAAGGCCATCTCTGGCAAAGTGATTACATGGTAGCAGAGGCTGTGGTGGGCATAGTTGTTCTTGGAAAATAATAGTTACCATCAGCAAACTCAATCATCCCACAAACACAAGCAAGAGAGCCAGTTGCTGAAGTTGAAATTAGAGAAGGAGGATCAACCAGGAAAGAAGACAGCTTTCTGACAAAAAAGTTGATTGAGCATTGGAACTGCTCACTGAGAGCAGGTGTTTTTAATCCTGAGTAGATATATTTTGGAAGGAGATGCTTCAATTGGACGGGGGGCAGGGTCAGTTCCGCCTATGTGAACAGGCAGTCAAATTTGAAGATCACTAGTCTTGTTGTGATTTGATTGTAATATACTATGAGAATTAATATACTGGAACCAATGACCATATTTGAAAATGCATGTAACTATTGTACCAAAGCTCTGAATTATCTGTACTGATCCAGTAGGCAGGATTTCTAGAAATAGCCAGGTAGGCTATGTGTGGGAAATAATCTCACATGACTTTCACAAACTCCCAACCACATCATCATGTCTTGCAAGACCAGTGATTTACATCATATTGCTGACCAACCGCACCCAGCCTGGAACAAAGCACTGACAAAGACTAAAACAAAGGGGCTTGATGAGAGGGTGCTTGAACACCCCTGAAGAATATCTCCTTCACGCCTGGAGGGGAAGGAGGAGATGTTTCTGCTCAGGGAGTTGCCAACTGACAAGCAGAAGCCATTCAAGCGGCCATCACCCTTTTTGCACCAGCACAGATGATAAAGGCATATCTACTCCCTGCCTGAAGGGAGGGAAAAAGATGTCCTGTTATCAAGTGCCCACCCTGACTAACAAACAAACTGGGAATGTGACCATTAGCACCCAGGCTCCAGATGGATGGGAAAGGGAGATGACAGCCAGACTCTGTAAGATGAATACCAGCAAGCACATTGCACAATCAAGCACCCTGGAATATGCATACTGAAGAACATCTTCTCCCCAAAACACTATAAAAGACTGAAGCAGAGACCAGAACGTTGTCTCAGCGCTTGGCATCTAACTTGGTGTTCGTGGGCTGTTGACCCTTTCCGGGACCCCTCCATAGAGGGTCCTACAACTTGACCAGACCAGGCCATCACCTATCTCCTGCTCCTGACAGATGACAGCCACCATTTTGAACTTTCAAGACATGTAAGACTGACTTTGGGTGTGGGATATTGTATAGCTAGGTAACTGCTGCTGGATCATTACAGACTGGGTAAATCCATGAGTGAAATCACACCAGAAATGGGCTAAAGCCCCAAGCACGTGAGCAGAGCTTACCACGATACCCCCGGCACAATTTTGGCTCGCACCAGTCTCTCTCCCCTCCTGTGTGTAAGCAGCCTTATAATCCCCACGGGCTACTGCTTTTACAACCAAGGGTCTCTCCGCCCACTCTTGCAAGAGGGTATGTTAAACCAAACGCATTAAGTCAGATTCACAAGTGCAAACTCTTAGCCCATCTGTAATTTGGTGTGTTCCATGATTATAGATAAAAGATGAAGAACTGGAGAAGGTTCAGAGAACAGCAACAAAAATTATCAAGGGTTTGGAACAGCTTCTGAACAAGGAGAGGCTTGATAGGTTGGGGTTCTTCACCTTGGAGAAGAGACGAGCGAGAGGGGGTATGGCAGAAGTTTATAAAATCATGAGTGGCGTAGAGTGAGTTAATAGGGAGTTATATTACCCTCTCACATAGTACTAGAACTAGGGGATATTCCATGAAACTAACTGGCAGCAGATTTAAAACAAAGTATTTTTTCATGCAGCACACAATTAACTTGTGGAATTTGTTGTCAGAGGCCAGTAGCATAGCTGGGTTTAAAAATGGATTGGAAAAATTATTGGAGGATAGGCTATTAGCCAGGTAGGCTGAGGGATGTAAGCCTCTAACTGTCAGGAGCTGGGAGAGAACAGCAGGGAATGAATCACTCCATTATGACCTGTTGGGTACTTTTCTGTGAAGGATCACTGTCGGAGACAGGATGCTAGGCTTAATGGACCAGTGGTCTGACCCAGTATGGCACACCTTATATTCTTACAGAAAATTAATTTGGGTAGGCTTACCTCTATATCTGTGCCAATGGTATAATTTTTAAAATAGTATATTGTAAATCATCCACAAAGTACAAAGCACTAGGGATGGGACTTTCGGTTTCAGTTTAAATTGAACCTGCCCCAAAGGCATTTTCAGTTTAAACTGAACCACCCGTAAATAGACCTGCCATTTATGGGTTGTTCTGGTTTTGTATTTTTCCCATTGACGTCAATGGGAAAGGAAACAGAACCACCCACTGTGAGGCCCAACGGGAAGGGTCGAGGAACCAGACGAGAACTCTCCACCCACTCGCACACTCGTACCAGGCACACACGTGGGGGTAGTAGCTTAGGATTCCCTCAGGGTCTTATAGTGGCTAATGGGCTGTTGTCCAGCCGAAGCTCATCACAGGGAAGTGGCTACAGGACAAGGCCCTTCACTCGCAGTACACACAAGCACACACTCTTGCACACCGTAGGCGGAAAGGATGTTGTGGGGAATAGCGGGGTAGGGTCCCAAGGGAAATGGAGACAGGACAGGGCAGGGCTAGCACGCAGGGGGGAGTCCCAGGAGAGGTAGGGGGTTTTGGCGCACACACACAAACACACAGTCATTACAATTCTTTTCCACATAACACCCCCACACACAAACAATACTACGCGCACAACTCACACTTTTGAAGTTACAGGGGGGCCAGTCTCACAGGGAACAAGCTCTGATCACCGGCAATGCTCCCAGCGCCAGCCCTGTCTTATATGGCCAGCACAAAACCCCCGCAGGCGCTCTGAACGCCTGGGCGGGGCCGTCAGCTGCAACGTGTCCCCTGGTGATTGCAGTGAGTGCGGGGGCGGGGCCGGGAGAGCTGCGCTGCTGCGCCAACTTTCTCTCCCGCTCGTGCAGGGCGTCAGCTGTTCAGCCGTGAGGCCTGCATCCTCCGCTGGACCGACAGGAGCCAGAGGCGGTACGGGACTCAGAAGAGGTAAACCTCCCCGTGGGGAACCCTCTGCGGGCACCGGCTGTGGGAATTCCCCATCCCCTTCCCCCGGATTGACGGAGAGGCCTGACACCCACGCTGCCACCACCACTGCCACCCCCGGGCCCCTATTCACCCCCTGCCCCATCCCCCCCATCCCTCCAGGATGTATTTACAGGCCTTGGAGAGCTTGACTGAAGCTCCACCTCTGCCAGATGACTGCTGCTGCTACCACAGCGCGCATATGCAAAACAGCCCTGGCCACCCTTAACCAAAATTGAGGCAGCCATTTTGCACATGCACGCTGCAGAGCAGGGAGCACAGCAGCGGTGGTCTGGCAGAGCTTCAGTCAAGCTCTGTGAGGCCAATAAGTACATCCCAGGGCCCCAGGGATAGGGGGGTGGGGGGGAAATGGTTTTTTGGTTTAAAGTTTTTTGCCAGATTTAAATATGAAACTGAACAAACCAAACTCTACTATAGCCACAATTTCTCCTTCATTTATAATATCTGACTGCTTACTACGCAGGTGATTAACGACAAGCAGATATTTGTTGTAGTATATCATGCATTGGAGTACTATAGAAAGGGATTTGGCTGTCTATGGGCTGTGGCTCCTGACTGAAGATTGGTTGTCTTGACATCTGCTTTTCCCTCAGGTACAACCCTCATAAGGGTATCAAGCTACCCATCCCGTGCCCCTCCCCCCATATACAGCCTCCCAGTACTTGGATATTCAGTTGTCCCCATCCCAACTGAAAGCACATATGATAAACATACATATACTTAACGCCCCAGCGATGGTTTTAACCTATAAAGCCCTAAACAGCTTGGACCCCAAGTATCTGAAAGACCGCCTCCTCCCTTCCATCCCTTTGCGGCCCCTGAGGTCATCTAGGGACACCCTCTAACAGGTGCCAACTCTCCATAATGTTTTTACAACTAGGGCGTGCAGGGAGGCATTCTTGGTAGCTGCCCCATGATTATGGAACTTCCTCCCCTTGGAGATCCGCCTAAGCCCAAGCCTGCTTATCTTCCAGAAATGATGTAAGGCCCTTTTATTTGGCCAGGCAAGGATAGGGTGGGATGGGAGGTGGAGGGATGGGGTATCCATTTTTAAAAATTGATTTTAATGGCTTTTTTGTTCTATTATTATGATTGTAAGCAGCTCTGAGCCTCTGCAGGAAGGGCATGTAACAAAGCCTGGACTATAGGTCTAACAAATATGCAAACCGAAAGGTTAAACATGAATGTAATGTTAAAACTGACAACTGTAAATTCACTTCTTATCATGTAACGTAAAACTAAGGCCGCTTTTAAATGATCGCGCTGTGTGCTCACGCGAGGATCGCGCGGGGTTTCAAAAACCCTGTGAGGAGAGATTACATGCGACACCAACGGCAACTGCACGCCTGATACGGCGCCACGTATTCTTTTCAAGCCGCGAATGACCTACCTCGATCAGACTCCCGGTCAGTTCGCGGCTTGAAAAGAATGCGCGGCGCCGTATCAGGCGCGCGATTGCAGGCATCGTCACGTGTAATCTCTCCTCGCGGGGTTTTTGAAACCCCGTGTGAACGCACAGCGTGATTGTCTAAAAACGGCCTAAGAACTGGAAACTCACATCATGCAATGGAGAGAGACAAAGATATGCCAATGTGTATTCACTGCAGACACTAGACAGAAGCCCCATGGAGTTGCAAATGAACTTCCCTTTGGCCTACGTGATAGTAAACACGGAATCCTCCAGGCTTCCCTAGGCAGGAAAATCAAAAAAAGAGATTGCAAAAGGTATTTAAGGGGAGATCTTTGCTATCAGAGAGACAATCGGAATTCAATTCAGCCACTGACTTGCTGAGTCTAAGGCCGCTTTTAGACGAGCTCGCGGTGCGCTCGCGCGTGGTTTCCAAAATGCAGCGAGACGGGATTAGATGAGACACTGCCACAAGTCACATGCACGAGAGGGGGACGCGCATTCTTTTCCGGCCACGATTTGACCACCTCGATCGCCGACCTGGTCAAATCATGGCCGGAAAAGAATGTGCGTCCCCCTCCCGTGCACGTGACTTGCAGCAGCGTCTCGTCTAATCCCGTCTCACGGCATTTTGGAAACCACGCGCAAGCGCAGCGCGCGTTCATCTAAAAGCAGCCTAAGACCGAGCTGGGGGGGGAGGCAAGAGCCTGCTTGCCAGCCACCTTTGCTGAAGCGATGCAGTGAGAGAAGAACTTTGCTTTCTACCAGTTAAAAGACAAAGTGCCCAGCCCCAACATCAGGCTGAGAACGAATTCAAGAGCATAGACTTTCTATAGGGTAAGATTTATCTAGAGACTCACCCAGTCCAGATTAGGAATGCGTTATTTACTTTTGGGTTTAATTGCCACTCTGTGTCAAACTATCTTTGCTTATGTAATCAATAAACTTTCTAATTTACTAAGAAGTGCCTGTGGTCTAGCATTGGGGACACAATCTGAGTACTCGTGCCCTCAAGCACGTGCAAACCCAGAGAGAGAGAGTGTATAAACAGGAAGTTTCTGGGAGTTTGGGAAACAACAGTATTATCAGGGCCCCGATTCTTCCGCGGAATTTTTTTTAAAATTCCGCGGGAGTCAGGGCCCAATTCTGCACCTCGGCGCGATTTAACATGCAAGGGGGGGGGCTTGGCTTGCCTCCTCCCCCCTCCCCAGTCAAACCCTCAGGGCTCCCCAGCTGCCGGGGTTTCCCCTCCCCAGCTGCCGGGGCTTGCTTGACTCCCCCCCTCCCTTTTAGAAAAGGAATTGCCTTACCAGTGATAGCAGCAGTAGCTGCTCCGTCCAGCACGCTCGTACTTCCTGGCCCCTCCCGACGGGGTCTCTCAGGGCGACGCAGCCGGATGACGTCATCTGGCTGCGTCGCCCTGAGAGGCCCCGTCGGGAGGGGCCAGGAAGTACGAGCGCGCTGGACGGAGCAGCTGTTGCTGCCATCACTGGTAAGTTAATTAATTATCTAAACGGGGGGGGGGGAGGGAGGCAAGCCCTGGCAACTGGGGAGGCTGGGGAGGGGAAGCCCCGAGGGTTTGTTCATTCCCCTTCCCCCATAGAATCTCCTGCCCCACGTCCCTCAAGCGCAGGCTAGAAATTCTGCGCTGGGGTAAGCGGGGCCGAGATTCCGCGGGGGGAGGGGAATTCCGTGGGAAATCTGCGAATCGCAGACCCGCGGTTGGCTCGGGGCCCTGAGTATTATCCCCTTTGCAGAACTGAATTAGCCAGAGAGAGAACCGATTCAGGTGGGCTGCAAGTGAGGGAAACTGAGTCACACAACCCAGGAAAGTGGGGTAGTGGACCCCAAAACCCGTGACAGGATGACATAGAAATATAAATAAATAAATACCCCACCACAACCACCTGGGTACCCCTTCTCCATACAAACACTGTTCCCCACCCTGGCTGCTCCCCAGCCTTTTCTGTGGATACACATCACCCATCCCTCAGGCTTGTCCCACATGTACACTCCTCCCAGCACTTGTCTTCCCATTACCAATACATACACTTCACCTTCCTCCATCTCTGTTCATGTATACATATCATGCATTTTTCAGCCTTGTACCCCATAAACACTCCCCCAGAACTTGGCTGCCCCCTCACCATATAGACACTTTCCCACACTGACCAGGTGCCTCCAGTCCTGTCTCCGTGTACACATCCAACATCCATCAACCTTGTTCTCCTCCATATACAGCCCCTCAGTACTCAGCTGTCCTATTCTCCTCAACCAAAATGAAACCATATACGGAAAGCAAGGGTTCATGGGGCAGCAAGCCACTTTCCCCAGCTTCAGTGTTGCCCCCTACCTGCAGAGGAAGAGGATTGGGGCTGGAAGACCAAGGCAAAGGCTGCTTTTAGACAAGACAAATTTTGCACATGATTGATGAAAAACGCACATGTTTTAATGCTTGTTTACCAACACACAGAAAAGCTATATAGAAGCAGAGTACAAAAACCAAAGTCAACAACAGTCTGCTTCAAAAATATATATATAATGTTCTAACACAGATTCTAACACAGGAGATATATTAGGAGAATGAGACAATATACAGTCAACTAATCAAAGAAATGATGCTGCAAGAATACATAAGTCCAACGTTTTGTCAATACAATTGGCTTCTTCAGGGGTGTTCAAAAACTTTCTCTCTGTTAATAAACAGTAGCAAATAGAATCAATTCAATACAATACACGTACAATGTAAGCTACAACCAATAATGCTAATGAACAAGCAATGCTAAATTTTCTCAGAGACAATAGACAAATTTGTTTTAACCTAATAATGCTATACAATATACACAGGTACCAGCAATTCTAGAATTTCTATATATCAAACAGAACTCCCAAAGGGCTATTTGCCAATACATGGGGACAGGCTGCCTTTAATCTATACAACCCCCTGTCCTTGAACCTCTGTCTTTGGGTGATTTCAGACGTTACGGGCGGGCGGTTCACCACAGCTAACCCCCGGGGGGGTGAACAGCACAACCGCGCCCCGGGGTGGAAAAACGACCCAAACAGACGTGACGGGACCGGGACGACGGCCGGGAACCGGGCCGAACCATCGCGGACCGGGGCAGCACAACAGATGTGCAGCCGAACCCACGCTGGGCGCAAAACTCCCAGAAGGCACCGGGCAGGGGCGGGACACAGACATGGCCGCCTGAGGGCAAACGAAGCCAACAGGCACACAAGGGAACGCCCACACAAGGGAAACGGGAAGGGAGGGGGGAAGAGGGAGAACAGGCTGACAGGCAACACACACAGCACACGCACACGCACACACACACAGTGGACCCGCAGCGGGACACACTGCACGACCTCATGCCCGGGCACACACACACACACACACACACACACACAAGGGAAAGGTCGGGAAGGGGGGGCAGGGGCGCCCGGAACACAGCACGAGGAACAATGGGAGGGACGAGGGGGGGCACCGCCAAGGGGCAAGGCACAGGCAGCAGCAACCCCCACCCCCACAGCACCCCAGTCCACAGAGGCGCCCCCACAGCAACAGAGGCAGTCTCGGAGGGGGGGGGTGGGACCCCCGGAACAAGGCACGATGGGGGCCCGCAATGCACAGCGGGCCCGGCGGAGAGGGTCCAGGAGGAGGAGGAAGAGGACGGGGGCCCCACAGTCACAGGGGGCCAGATGGAGGGCAGCCAGGTCCGGTGGAGCCCCCTGCAGGTTCAGCGACAATCCGACACCCCCCCACCCGGGGAAGGAACACGGTCCAGTCCGGGGGGGGCCCCAACCCCCAGGTCACGCAAGCACCCATGAGGGGGGGTGTAGTCGGTGCCAGGGCCGGCGGGAGCGGACCGCTAGCTGCACACGGGCGGGGCGGGAGGCCACACGGAGCGCCCCACCCAGCCACCGGGATGGGCAAACGGGGTGGGGGGGCCGGAGGGGGCCCAGGGCCACGGGCAGGGGCAGCAGCGCCCCACGAAGCAGGCGGGAGCACACCGAGGCGGAGACACCAGGGCGGGAGCAGGCAGCGGGGACCAGGGGCCCCCCCGGACCGGGGCGGGAGCCCACACGGGGGCACGACACCGGGGGGGCCGGGAGGTGATGCAGGTGTCACAGGCCGCCGCTGGGGGCCCCCGAGGCCCCAGGGCCCGGGTGCCCAGCCCGGTGAACCAGGTGGGGCCAGTGCAGCATGCCCCGGCGGTACCCCTGCAAGGACATGTAGTGGGCGATCAGGTAGTAGGCCTCGAAGGGATCAGGCATGGTGAGAGCCAGCTGGACGTCCACACGGGCCCACACCCCCAACAGGGCCGACATCTCCACCGCGGAAGGCTCCGGCACACAGCAGGCAGCAGAAGGGGGCCACGGAAGATGCCCCAGCTCCAGAAGGCGTTGGTACACCGCCCCACGGGTGCGCTGGTACCCACGGGCCCCGTGAACACAGGAAAAGTAGGTCACGGCCAAGGCAGGGCCACCCTCAGCAAGGCACTCCGTGTAGGCGCTCAGACCACACACCACCAGCGCAGACACGGTCTCCGAACTGCTCCAGGGCACATGTGCGCACAGCATCTCCGGGATGCGCCCCTCAGGGAAACGAACCAGCCCCAGGGCCTCCGTATGCAGCCGGCAATCACGAGTGCTCGCCTCATAGCCAAAGTAACGGAGTTCAGAGCTCAGGCTCTCAAAGGCACCCACACGGCTGCCCGGGGCGGCCAGGAGCAGCTGCACGGCAGGGGTATGCCACAGGTCGCAGAGACATGGTCTCGCGGAAGGCCCAGATATGGCCGGAGATCTAAATGCTAGGTTGGGCTCCAGCAATGATGACTTGGCACAATACTTTGCATTGGCTGCCCGGTTAAACTCACTCCCTTTATTACATAGATTATCTAGGGATTCTGTAATTAATAGTTCCGGTATTGCCTTAGCAGATTTGGGACTAGAATTTAGTCTATTCCCTCTAAACGGGTCATCTCCCGGTGACTATCCCAGGGATTTCACTTTTTCATCTCATGTAGGCTTTAGCACGATTGATTATATTCTGGTGTCTCGGGAATTGTGCTTTTTGGCTGAATCTTTTCAGATAACAGAGTGCTATTTTAGTGATCATTTCCCGTTGACAGTTGGTTTTCCTCTTTTGGAGGAGACAGAGCAAGCTTTGGGTCAAAATTTTGGTCCAGAAGTTTCCTCTGGAGAGCTTCATTCTGGAGCTTGGTGGTCTGAGTCACTAGCTCTGACTTTAGAAAATGCGTGTCAATCCCTTTCGGGTCCTGATCAGTTGAGCAGCGTTGCTCTGTTGACAGTAGATAACCATATTCTTCAAAATTATGATATGGTAATCAGTTTTTTTAGGGGTTTTCTTTCTAGTCATTCTAGTTCTCGGAGTAAGTCCTTATCCCAGTGGTTTGATAGGGAGTATAGTAAGGCCAAGCGCTTGATGCATGCCTCATATTTGTGCTATAAAAGGGATCGATCATCTGATAGTAGAACTAAGTATATTAATGCCAAATTGTCTTATAAATGCTTAGTTAAAACTAAAAAGAGGAAATACGATACCGAGCAGTGGGGAAAACTATATCATGTGACACAGCTAAAAGATACAGGCCTCTTTTGGAAAATGATAAATGGCTTCCTGAAACGAAATCTGGCTGGTAGGTTAGAGGTGATTCCCCTTGCAAAATGGGAACTTTGTGTCCAAATTTTCCCATTACCCGGATTATAGCATTCCTTTTGATATTCATGAAACGCCTCAGTGGCCTCCAGTCGATCCTCAAACAGTCAGTAGGTTGATAGATAGTCTGAAAACACGGAAGGCCCCAGGGTTATGACCGTGTCGGCCGAATTCTTAAAGGCCAAAAAGGACTGGTGGGTCCCATATCTTACTGTTCTCTTTACATGGGTAAATAATCATGGATTAATGCCTCGTGACTGGCTTGCTGCAATAGTTGTTCCCATTTATAAGAAGGGCTCCAGGCAGGACCCCTCGAATTACCGCCCCATAAACCTTCTTAGCATTATAGGGAAAATATATGTCAAACTATTGCTGGAAATTTTGGATGATTGGCTTCTGAAGGAATCTGTTATTCATGTGGAGCAGGTCGGCTTTCAGAAAGGCCGGTCCACAGTTGATCACGTGCTAACTTTGAAACACCTGGCTGAAAAATATGTGTCCAAAAATAAGAGACTGTTTGCCACTTTTATTAACCTTAGGGCGGCCTCTGACACGGTCAATAGAGCTCGCCTGTGGGGACTTTTAGGAAAATCTTCTATAGATCGTAGGCTTCTGTATTTGATAATGTCCCTCCATACCAATAATTTTTTTGAGGGTTAAGTCTGGTCCCATGGGCAAACTGTCGAAACCCATTCCATCTCAAATTGGGGTACGGCAAGGCTGCATATTAGCCCCTAGTCTTTTCTCCCTCTTCCTCAATGATTTGCCTGAGGTAATGTCTGTTTCGGAACATTTTCCACCAAAACTTGCTGATCACCACTCCTATATGCGGATGATGCTGTAGTGTTATTGCAAACAAAGGTTGGGATGACAAGGCAGCTTTATGCCTTGGACAGGTATTGTGTTCAAAAGAAATTAAGAATAAATTACTCTAAAACCAAAATTTTGATCTTTGAGAAAAAAAAGAAGAAATATAGATGGAGATTAGGTTCCGCAGTTATAGAGCAAGCTTCGTATTACATATACCTCGGTATTGTCTTTAGCAAATCTGGATCCTGGGACGCTCAAGCTAAATCTGCTCTTAACAGAGCCTCAGGTACGGCCTCTGTTATTTTGAATTATTTTGCTAGAAAAGGCCATGGAAGAGAGCAAATGGCTGTTAAAGTCTTTAATGCTAAAGTCGAGGCACAATTATTTTATGGGGCTTCTGTTTGGGCTATCTCGTGCCTTTTTAGGTTGGATAAGGTTCAAACCTCCTTTTTGAGGAAACTGTTCCATCTTCCTACAGGAATAAGAGCCGCAGCAGTAAGGGTGGAATCGGGGCAAACCTGTTGGAACTGGAAGGTGTTAAAACTCGCCCTTGTTTACTGGCTGGGCTTAGCTGTTTTCCCCTTTGCAGGCTTGTTCCCGTTTCTAGCCAAAGATGAATATAAATCTGCTTGGATGATCACCATAGATAAGGTTCTGAACAAAATTGGGTTCTTAGTACATTATCTTCAGAGCAGAAGCTTTAATGCTGCTCGTACAGAAATTCAGAGTAGAATTATGGATATCGCTTGCCAGGAAGATGTGGCCGCGATAAATGCCTCACCTACTCTGAAGACATACTCCTTTTTGATTCCAAAGGTTGGCCAGATGGCAAATTATTGGCAAAACAAGCTTTCCCCGGTGTTGGGTGGTAAATTTCTTCTGGCTCGACTGAATGCATTTCCCTCCAAGGTTTTGGAGGGTCGCTATGCAGGAATTCCATTTGGCGACTGGCTTGCCCTTTCGATTCACAGCAGGTCGAAACGGTGACACACATTTTGTTGGAATGTCTATTATAATCGGGAAGCACCCAATGTTGGGCAGATTTTCGGGAAGATCCACTCAGGAATTGACTATAATTCTTCTGGCAGATAAACATTCAGATGTTACTGAAGTGGTGGCTAAATTTCTGTTATATTCAATTATTGTTAGAAACAAGTTTTTGAACTTTAAGGTCCTTTAGCCTGGTATTGTGGATTTTGTATTTGCTGTGGACCCTGTATTTACTGTACGAGTAAACATTCATTGGGTTTATGTTTAATTGGGAAATATTTTGTATTTAGGGATTTGTAAGGACAATGTGATAGTAAGGACTATGTGATAGTAAGTTAGCCTATATAAGTTTAACAGTTTTTAAATTGTGTGTATATTTTGGAAAACATCTCTCTGTATAGTAGGATTTAAGGCTAAGTCCATCAGACACGCCATTAATAATAATAAAATTTGATTTGATTTGAGTTGCAGAAGAATCCTGAGTACTGTCCACCCTCTTTTCACACATTGGTCATGCAGAACGCAGTCCCCAAAGCTCCAAAAGGTATTGTCCTCAACAACCATATGGACTAGAAACTTTGTAAGTGAGAAAGGAAAGCAGAGATTATCATGCTGACCTTTCATTCAATTGGTCACAGATTCTGTGCTTTGAGAGAAGCACACCAACTATTTTGAGATTTCTTTTTTTTTTCTGTTCTTCTATTTGCCCCTCCAGGTGTCAGTTCTAAGGAAGAAGGCTAGAGGCTGGGTGAGTCACTCGCAGTCAAAGCATTGGTCTGTAGTTTGTTCGTACTGGCATCAAGGTCACAGACCAGAGCTTGAGTCAGTTCCAGAAGATCTGTCCATGAGGGAAATCAGGAACCTGGAGTGTGGTTGTGAGAGGTGACTAACAGGCTCTGAGACTTCTCGGCAACTCGTGAAATGCTAGGAGTGGAGACCTCGGCAATTTCATTAGTGTGGCAGAGATCCACCAGCTGCAGACTCAGGTGGGGAGTGGACTGAGGTCTGGGAGCTGCTCTGGATGCTCCCTCCTCCCCCAACATCAGCTGACCCTGACCGGAACTCAACCAGCAGGGAGTTCAAAGCCCTGCAGCCACTGGCGTAGCCACAGGCACGCACCAAAGGGCCACAAGCCTATGGGTGTGGCCCTTAAGGGGCCTGGAGGGGCTGGGCCTGATGATTCCCAAGGCAAGGGGCCAAGCTTTCACCATGGGCAAGCTCTAGGAAGGGCTAGGCAGACTTTTTTTAAATTTTAGTACTCATTCATCTTTTCTTGCTTTTCATTTATTGCTAATTTTATTTATGTAGGGGCCAAGCCTTAGCTGCGGGTAAGTTCTGGGAAGGTCTAGGCTTCTGGACTTTTTTATACTTCAATTAGCTGCCCAGGAACAAAGCCTTCACCGAGGGCAAGCTCTGTGGAGAGCTAGGCAGTTGGACTATCCCTTTTAAAGACTTCAGTCATCTATTTAGGGGATGAACTTCTATTGTGGGCAAACTCTGGGAAGAGCTAGGCTGGTTGGACTCTCTTTGACTTTAATTAGCCATCCAGGGGCCAAGCCTCTGCTGCAGGTCTAGGCAACCAGATTATCCCTGCTAAAAACTTTAGTCATCCAATAAGGGGCCAAGCTTTTGCTGTGGGCAAGCACTGGGAAGAAGCTGGGCAACTTTGACTTCCACCGGTTAATGATAATTGGGGTTACTTTTGGTTTAATGATGTAATACACCCCTGAGCTGAGTGGATATATTTGCAGCTGGATTTGTTAACTGCTAATTGGGTAATTTTGCCTTCCTTGGGGTGGTTGTGGAAGGATTTAGCTAATTTATCCAATGGGCATTAATGCTCCCTCATGCTCTATTAGTTATTAGGGGTTTCTATTTTACTAACTCCAGTATGCCTGCTATCACCAGAAGTGCACTTAAATTAAGTGCTGGAAAACCAGAAATGAAGGGTCTTCAGCTCATTTTAGACCAGCCTAAAATTACGGAGTTTTTTCCCAAATAAGGGCAAATTAGAAGGGATAGTGGACCATACATCAGCAGTTATGGATCAGAAGGAATGTTGGTTGGATGTGGGTAGTAGAGAGGTCCAGCCTAATTCTATTCGGGATCAACAATCTTTGCTAGCCAAGCCCTTTGCAGCTACGGGGTCAGGGGAGCGTTGGGAAGAACTCAAGGAGGGGTTGGGCCTTCCATAGTATGAGAAAGGGCTTGGAATAGAAGGAGGCCCCTCCATAGAGCCCATGGGAAAGTCTTCAATGAAATCAACGAACCTGTGGCCAGGCTTAGACCTGGTGCAGGAGGAGGATAGTGTGGAGGTGGTTAGGCTGATTGTTGACTCCAATTTATTAGACCAGGAAGTAATCACCCAGGATTATGTTCTTGGGAGGCCTTGAGGAACCATTGTTTCATGACCAGTAACCTAATATCAGGGATTTTTAATAATATAACAAGATTACAAACTTTTATTTCAGAAATAAAATGTTTGCTCCAAACCATGGTCTTGCAAAGCCCACTCACAGACAGGGAGGTTGTAGCGAAGGAGGTGGCAGGGGCAATTTCCACACTTAGTGGTGTGGATGAGGCTGTATGCAAGGATAGTGGAGGCGTAACAAATCTAAGAAATAAGGGAAGATCATTTAAGAAATGCTCTCTTAGGAAGAAGAGTAAAAATATAAAAACTGGTAGAGAAAGTCTGAGCACTAAAACCAGCTTTAATTATGGGTGGTTGTTTAAGCTGCTAGGGAAACAGCATGAGGAGACTTGCCCAAACCCGAAGGAATCTTCCACGGATGAGATTTTGAGCAGCAGTAGCAATACTCAGTTGATACTCACTAGTAATACCAAAAGGTGAGGATGGACATACCAGTATCCTTGATATCATCAAATGCAAGGAGGTGCTAAACCTCTCAAGATAAAGGACAGTTAACCCGATTAAGCCAAGGTGAAGATATAAGGCCAGGAGTAGGGCCTCCTCCGGAAGATTCTAGACTGCCCTACCTTGCTTCCAGCTACCTAGGGTTCCAATAGAATTGATTGAAAATTGCACTTGGATTCAAGGCAGTTGGCTCTTGTAAATTATCCCAAGTCCAGGGGTTTGCTCAGTCAAAAGAGCAGTTGGAACATCTCCAAAGGTTAATTGGGAAATTTTCATTCAAGAAGCTATCTGCCGCAGAAGTAATTCATATTGAATATCTATTATTTAATTTTGTTAGAGATAATCCCTTTCAATTCTATTCCATCTACTAAGAAAGACAGTGTACAATTTCAAGTCCCAGTTGGGGATTCTTGGTATAGGAGTTTTCTGGTGTTTTACAAATCAGGTTGAATACCCACTTGTAAAGATTAAGGTGGAGCTGGGTAAATCCAAGGATAATGAGAACAATGAGTCCATCAATTTAATTACATTTGATAATGAAGGCAAGGAGTTAAGTATTAGTAACCGTAGTGGCCAGATACCTGTGGGTACATCTAGTACTCAACGGTGGGCAAAGATGCAGACCAACGGGAAACTGTTTTGATTTTGGTCTATGAGCAGCTACCCTTGGAAGAGCAGACTAGTATTATTAAGCAAATAGGGGTATTAAAATCAATATTGGTAGATATTAGAGATTTGTTCCCAAACTCCCCCCTTGAACCCATGATACAGGTTTCTCATCTGCAAAGGGAAGAAGTTAAAGAGTCTATCATAGTTGGAGGGCCACCAGCTCCTCAATGGACTCCTTCTGTAGGGTATGTTCCTATGTCAGGAGACTGGCTCCTTTCTAGGTTTCTGACACCCGAAGAAACGGAGAGTAGTACCTTTAGGCAACTGTAAATAGAAACTGTGAAAATATCCAATGTGGTGGTTATGCCATCCACTTTGGAAGAGCTGAGTGTTTTTGAGGATGCAATAGTCGGTTCTGGCAAGGATAAGGAGCATTGCCTGACCTTAGGGCAGGGTGAACAAATTGCATATTCACAGTGACTCAGTGCAGATGAAGCCTTGACTGTCAACCTGGTTTCCTGGAATGTGGGAGGACTGCTTAACAAAGTTGGTGATGTGGACTGGATCTGTTTTATTGCCAACCATGATGCCATCTTGCTTCAGGAAACCTGGTGCCTGGCTCCTTTTTACATGCAAGGATATAGACACTTTAATCTTTTGGCTAATAATTTAACATCTAAAGGGCATCCCTCGGCAGGTCTGCTTACGATGGTTGCTAATAATAACCAATGGGCAGTGGATCAAATTCTTATGGATAGTGATATCTGTTTGGTGGTAAGACTGGCTCCTAAGAAACGACCAGGGTGGATTGTTGTCAACATCTACTTGCCTCCTGCCAATACTATGAAGTTAGTGCAGGAAAGGTGGGCTCAGTTGGTTAGTTATCTAGAGAGATTAAAACAAGAATTATCAGATGAAAAGATCCTGATTGGCAGATACCTAAATGTTAGGGGTGTGTGTGTCTTTCCTGGGATGATGAAGATTTTCTTATATTAAATGAGATTTGTGGAATCCCATGCCCTCAGTATAAGGACAGAGGTGTGAATAAGGCCAGCTATGAATTACAAAATCTTCTTTTACATTTCAACCTATGCCCAATTAATGGCTTTTTTCCGAGCTTTTCCTCTGGTGACTTTACCTTTTGTATTGATAGGCGAATGAGTACGATCGACTATGTATTGATAGAAGCAGCTGGGCAATAGTGAAAAACTTTCAAATTTCTCAGCAGCTGGAGAGTGACCACTTTCCTCTTATACTCCAAATGCATAAGGGGTTGTTTAAGAATCAAGGCTTAGAAAATAAGCCAGAAGATCAGATGGAACTGTGTAACAGTGTTGTCCCAATCATTTTTAATAAAGATTGTGTTGGGACGAAGAGCTGGCTAAGATTATTAGCAGTAGGCTAAGAGAGTATGATACAGACAAGCTGTGGAACCAGATATTATCCTCTAAGAATTTTCAGGAGTTCTTGATGTGCTTAGATACTTTAAATGATTTATTAAATCCTTGTCTGATGAAAAAGATCTCCTTGCCCCTAAAATCGCATGGTTTGACAACGAATGTCGACAAAGTAAAAAGGAAGCTTAGCAGGGAATTGAGGAAGTCCAAGAAATTTAACAAGACTACTCAGTTGATTAAATTCCATCTTTTAAGGGGGCAATACAAACAACTTTTGCGTCAAAAGAAAAAAGCGTACTATGACAATCAGTGGAGGAGGCTTAGACTAGCCATCAAAAACAAGGACAATAGGGCATTCTGGCAGCTTGTAGCTAAGGGGACTAGTTCATACCAAGCTAATCTTGACATAAAAAGGGTAGCAAGGATCTGCCCGAATCTTATTGACTCATTTAGCTTACTGAATATTTCCTGTAAAATCTTTGGGCGGCACCTTCTTCAACATCTTAAAAGCTGGGTAGAGAAGCCCAAGTAGAATTTAGGAACAATTATGCTACTATAGACCATTTATTTTCCTTTCAATACATCTGTCATACATATACTAAAGTAACTAAGGGTGCCCTATATGTTGCTTATATTGACCTAAAAGCTGCATTTGATACAATAGATAGAGGTCTTTTTTTGATGAAGCTACACAAATTGGGGTTAGATCCTGCGCTTCTCAAACTGATTACTGCTTATCACCAGGACACGTGGGTGCTGGTTCGATATGGTACCCGTGAGGAGCTGACCGACAAATTTTCTATACAAGTAGGAGTGCGCCAAGGTTGTGTCCTGGCTCCAACTTTGTTTAACCTATATGTGAACAATATAATAAGTGGCACAGACAGTCCCGATTTTCATCCCCCCAAAATGTTGAATACTCCTGTTGGAGTATTGATGTTTGCGGATGACGCTTTAATTATTGCAAGGACTCCAATAGGGCTCCAAAGAGCCTTGTCTAAGTTTGCAGAACTTTGTACCAAGGGGGATCTGCGCATGCGTCGCAGCTAGCAGCTGGGAGTCACCCGGGCTCCGCTCTCCCCAGCTCCGAAATTAAGTCAAACTCCAGGTAAAAAAGAATAAAAACTCCCCATTCCTATCCAGGATGGCTGGTAGAAACAAACCCCGGCAAAAAAGCTCCCAGACGAACGCTATTGAGCGTTTCTATCAAAAATCAGCCCGGGGCTCTGAAAATAGCGGGAGAGCCCTGCAGCGGCGAGAGCAGCATGGCGGCGACAGCGGCGGGGGCGCTGGAACCTGACTCTGACCAGGCCGCACTGAGCTCGGAAGAGGAGGATGCAGGAGGAACACGCACAATAAAAAAACTCCTTACTCAACTGAAAGAAGAATTAAAGTCTGAGATGAGGCTGATAAAAGAAACTGTGGAAGCAGGTACAAAAAAAATGGAGGGGATGGCAAAAAGGGTAGAGGTGGTGGAAGGAAGAGTATCTGATCTTGAGGATCAATCCTTGGGCACCCAGGAACAGTTAAACAAATGGAAGGGAGAAACTGTATCCCTGCGTGCAAAATGCGAAGATTTAGAAAACCGTTCACGAAGGGGGAATCTGAGAATAAATGGAGTTAAGGAGCCGGGGGGGGTTGAAAAATTAAACGAGACTATCTGGGCAATATTGAAGGAAAACTTCCCTGAAGAAGGGGCCTTCCATGATGCATTAATAGAAAGGGCCCATAGAACAGGGCGCCCTCCACAAAAAGACACTGATCCTCCCCGCCCAATCCTGGTAAAATTTGCAAGTTACTGCATTAAAGAAGAGATATTAAGAGCAGCTAGAATCAAAAAGAAGTTGATATTCCAGCAACAGTCTGTGAGAATTTTCCCAGATTATGCTGCTGAAACAGTTAAAAGGAGGCTGAAATGGACCAGATACTTTGGGGTGCTGAACGAAAGGAACCTAAAACCAAAATTACTGTTTCCAGCGAGAATGCTGATCTTTGACAAGGGGAAAAGAAAATTTTTTGAAAACACTGAAGATTTAGAGACTTTCCTGGCAGCCATGCCAATTGCTGCCTCACCAAAGGAATAAGTCAGCCAGAGGCCATTTTAATCCTCACAGGACGGTTTGGAGTCTAAGTAAAGGCAGCAAGTGAATAGTTGGCTAAGGGTGAAGACCTTTCGGGAAGATTTGCCACCAAGAGACAAAGCATATGGGGCCATGACAGGAGGAGGAAGAGAAGATTGGCAGACTGAACTCTGTTATGAGCTTCTTAATGCTCTACTTGATAACGGCTCACCCTATAAGGCTGGGTAAAGGTTCTTAATCTGTTTGGTTAATCTTTCTAGCCATAAAAGAATATTGCTGAGACTACTGATGGGGCTGTAAGCAGGAGAAGGAGGGGGTATAAAGGCCTAGGAGAGCTCCATTTTGATAAGTGTTCATTAGTTCTTGAAAGAGCTAGGTATGGTTTAAACCCAGGGGGAAGATCAGAAACGTAACAAGATGGATAAATTGGTGGGTGGTCTGGACTGCCTACAGAGGGGGCTTTCCTAGGCAACAAATTGAGGCTTATTGCAAACGATCAGGAAACAGTCCCAGGTTTAAAGCAGGAGCTCTTACAAGGTTGTTCATCGGGAGTGCCTGCATAGCAGATGGATAAACGGGGTGGCAAAGGATGCCTACTTGGATTAGATGATAGGATGTTGTAAATTTTCTTAAGTATAGATAAGATAGCAAACTAAAAGAGTTGACTTATGGAAATGTTTGAAATTTTCTTAAGTATAGATAAGATAGCAAACTAAAAGAGTTGACTTATGGAAATGTTTGAATAAGTTACAGCTTTAAAACCAAGTGTGGGGGAGTTAATGGTGGAAACATTACAGAAGTTATGTTTGACTAGTAGGTATAAGTTAATATATGAAATGTGTTTGTTGTTTAATGGAGCTGGGGTAGGGGGTGGGAAAGGGTTTTTCAAGCCCTTAGTCCCGGGAATACACTCTCAGGGGATCCCTGCAACACCTAAAGGAGAAGGATGAGAGGTTGGGAAGCGAAGCAGAGGAAAGGGGGGTGGAAGGGGCGGAGAAGACCTAAGAGGGTAGGAGGTGACTTTAAAACGGGGGAAATAAGGGGAGGCGCAGGTTCCAAAAACAGTACAGAGATAAGTTACAGGAATAAATACCCCCAGGGGGGGGGCAAAAAGGCAGCATTGATAAGTTTCAAGACAATTAGGCTGATTGCCATGATTATAGCAAAACTGGAGGATCTGAGTTGTATCCGTGTATGGAGAAAGTTGCATACCCAGAAAAAGAAATTAGAAAAAACCTTAAGAACAAAACATGGCTAGCTTCAAGACGGTCACATTAAATGTGAGAGGTTTAAACTCACCACAGAAGAGGAAGAGAGTGAGGGATTTCGTAGAGGAAATGGGAGCAGACATCTTTTTACTCCAGGAAACGCATCTGCTTGATAAAGATGTCTCTAGGTTTGCCAACTCAAAAATTGGGTGCTTATTTGCATCTTGTGCCAAAAAAAAGAAGGCTGGAGTAATGATAGGGTTTAGCAAGAGAAAGAATTTCGAGCTGGAAAAATGCATAAAAGACAAAGAGGGGAGATTTATTTGCTTAACCGGCAAGTTGCAAGGAAGGTGGATAACAGTTGCAAATTTATATGCACCTAGCGTGGGAAGAACAGTTTTTTTCAGAGACACCTTTAAAAGAATAGCAGAAGTAACAAAGGGTCTGATCACAATTCAGGGGGACTTCAATGCCACTATAACCGAGCTGGATCACTCCCGAGGAGGGAATGAAAGGCGAATCTCCAAAGTAATTCCCGAGTTGATGGAAGACTATGGGTGGGTGGACTTGTGGAGACTCCTAAATGGGTCTCAGAGGGACTACACTTATTTTTCAACAATACACAATAGTTACACTCGCATTGATCATGTGTTGGCCAGCAAAACAGACGCGCACTGGGGGAAAAAGTGCTTCATTACTCCGGTGGTATTAGCAGACCATAATGCGGTGGTGACAATATTTAAAGATTCAACAATTCAGGGCCCTAAATCTTACAATTGGAAATTAAATAGGAGCCTGCTGCAAGGGGAGGCGAACATAGCCCAAGTCCAGGAAGCCATTGAGGAATATTTCTCAATTAATACTAATTCAGTCCAGTCCCCAGCCATACTGTGGGAGGCAGCCAAAGCTGTGATCAGGGGCAATTTGATAGCTTTGCAAGTGAAAAATGTTAAGGAAAAAAGACAAAAAAAAAAGGATTTGTATGCGGCTCTCCAAAGGTTAGAGGCGAAAAACAAAATCTCCCCCTCGCATAGTCTGAAACTTGAAATAATAAAAAACAGGGAATTAATTAATGCTATGGAATTAGAATGGACCAAATCACAACTTAAAAGAATAAAATTTTATTTCTATGAGAACAGTAACATGGCGGGAAAGGCCTTAGCTAGGCTTGTGAAGGCAAAACAAAGGAAAGCGCACATTGCTAGGGTGGTAGACAAAAATGGCAAATGCTGCACTGAGCTCCCCCAGATAATGCAGTCCTTTCTGGATTTTTACAAAGAAATTTATGCAACGCAAAACCCAGAAGAGACAGAAATGAGGGATTTTTTTAAGGAAGTGCAGCTACCAAAGTTAAACACAGATCAAGTTGCTTTCCTAAATGCTCCCATCACAGAAAAGGAAGTTCAGGAGGCAATAATGGCTTCCAAAAATAACAAAGCGGCGGGTCCAGATGGATTCCCAAACGAATTTTACAAAGTTTTCACAAAGATCCTGGGCCCACACCTCACAACAGTATACAATAACATTTTATTAGAAGGGGAGATGCCATCAAATTTTTACAATGCGGTAGTTACATTGATCCCCAAACCAGGTAGAGACCCAGATTTATGTGGCAGCTATCGGCCTATCTCCCTGTTGAATGCAGATTTTAAATTCTTTTCCAAGATATTAGTAGACAGGCTCAAAGCTCTGAGTGGAGAAATTATTCATGTAAACCAAACGGGGTTCATACCTGGTAGACAGGGTAGGGATAACATTAGGAAGGCAATAAATATCATTTATGCGTTAAGCAAACAACAGAAGCCCGCCATGGTAATCTCGGCAGATGCAGAGAAGGCGTTTGATTTCGTGGAGCCGAGATTCCTATTCGAGACCCTGGGGCAGATGGGGTTTGAGGGAAACTTCATGAGTTGGTTGAGAGCTATCTATAAAAACCCACAATCTAGCCTGATAATTAATGGTGAGGTCTCGGGGTCCTTCCGCCTACAGAGAGGAACCAGACAGGGATGCCCTTTGTCGCCCCTCCTATTCAACTTAGTACTGGAAGTCTTGGCGGCAGCAATCAGACAGAATAAGAAAATAGAGGGGGTTCGGATTGGAGGCCTGGAAACTAAGCTCTCTCTGTATGCGGATGATTTATTGGTTTACATAACCAACCCCAGGGAGACACTGCCGGAACTATTGCGGGTGATGGAGAAATTTGGGAGAATCTCGGGGTACTCGATAAATAAAGATAAATCCTTCGCGTTAATATTTGGAGAGGGGCCTGAACAGGAGGCGCATTTAAAACAATTGTCACCATTCCCAGTAAGTGAGTCGGGTTTGAAATATTTAGGGGTCACGTTAACAAAAAAGACACAAAACTTATATTCTGCTAACTTTCTCCCCTTACTTAAAAAACTGAAGGAGGAGGTTCAGCCTTGGAAAAAAATGATGGTGTCATGGTTGGGAAAGATCAACCTATTTAAAATGATTGTTCTCCCCAAACTGTTATACAGTTTGATGGCTATTCCGATTCAGCTTCCAGCTTCTTTCTTTAAATTGTGCGATGAATTACTGAGGGACATAGTTTGGAATGGAAAAAAGCCCAGATTTAGGAAACAGGTGTTGGTCCAATTGAAAGAGAAGGGAGGATTGAATGTTCCTGATATAAAGATGTACCACACGGCGGCTTCGCTCGTGGGGATATACGATTGGTACCATGACGCCAAGGCACCTGAGTGGGCTGGTTTGGAAAAGGAAATATTGGGGGTAAAGACACTAAAAGACCTGATAGTAGATAAGGGTAAGGTGTCAAGAGAAGTAAAATCATTTCATCCCTTTATAGGGAACCTCCTTAAGACTTGGGAAAAAACTAGGAAGAAATTGGGATTGGGGGGGGATTTATCCCCATTTACGTCGATCGACTCCATACAAATAAGGGAAAGTAATCTAGCCCCGGGAATCAGAGTGGCCCTAAAAAAGAGGGGTGTTCTAACAATGGAACAGTTATTCAGGGGAGGTGAATTCATATCTCACCAAAGGCTGGAAGATATTTTGAAGGAGGAAGTCAATCCATTTCAATATTTACAGTTCAAGGCGATGGCTTCTTCCCCATTGAACAGAGAAAGCCTAAAGAGGGAACCACATAAAATAGAGAAAATTCTATTCAAAACAAATAAAGCCTCAGGCAGGTTAGGTAGACTGTATAGGGAACTGAAAAATGCACTATATCCCCCCTCGGTGGATTACGTCAGGAAATGGGGGAATGAGTTGAACATCTCCATCAACCAGGGAGAGGAAAAGGAAATATGGTCTCATATGAACAAGTGTGTGTTCTCCTTGGAGGTTAGGGAGATACAGGTCAAACTAACTACCAGATATTACCTAACACCTGTGAGAATGAAATTTGCTAACCCAGAGGGGGGTGGCCTGTGCTGGAGGGGATGTGGAGAGATTGGTACGTATATGCATTGTTGGTGGTACTGTGGGTGGGTGCAGCTCTTCTGGAGCAAGGTTTGGAAACTTGTTAACAAAGTGGCGGCAATGGTAGTGCCGTTCAGACCAGAAACAGCCCTTTTGGGCTTATACCCCAAGACAAAATGCATGGATATTTGCCAGAACTCGTGTAAAATCATATGTTTAGCAGCTATAAATATCATAGCTAGGCACTGGCGTTCTTTGGAGGACCTCACCATGAATGAGCTGCTTCACAGAATTTGGTTTATGCATACAATGGAAGAGTTCCACGCGGATCTTCACAACAAGAAGCAAGATTTTGAAGCCATCTGGGCACCAATCAGGAAAGTCTTGGACAATTTAAAGGGGGACAATTAAACAAATACTAAGCAAAATAGCTGCGCAAAAAAGCCTGTAGGACGATCATAACCTGACTCGTTGATACATTTTTATGACTCTGGGGGGAATCCTGCGCTGTTGGTTTAGGGTTTCTGTTAAAGTATAACATAATAAATTGTCGAATAGAGATTTGTAGGTTGACCAGTGTAGCATTAACAGGGCTAAATTGTATGTATAAGAATGTATATGGTCAAAATCGTTGTACTTTGATTTTATAAATAAAAGTCTCATAAAAAGAAGAAGAAAAAAAAAGAACTTTGTACCAAGAACAAATTGGTTATCAACCACAGCAAGACAAAAATTGCATATTGGGGTTCAACTAGGCAATTTCCATGGCAGATTGAGAACATCAGTCTTTAAACAATGAGGGAATATAGATACCTAGGTCTCTTGCTATGCTCATCAGTCTGCTGGAAAAACCCTTTAGAATCCTCTAAGATTAAGGTCCTTCAAACAATATCCACAGACATGAGGTTTCACAATACTTATCCTAAGAAATCTATGACGGACGCTTTGAATGTCTTTCAGGCCAAGGTCTTTTCTCAAATCTTACATGGTTCTGAGGTTTGGAGCTTTGCAGCAAAAGAGCATCTAAATATACCACAGAATAAATTTGTTAGGTCCCTACTTGGACTTCCACCCTCGGTACCAGCAGCTTTTTTGCGGCCTGAGTCGGGTCTAGTCAATTTGAAAACAACTATAAATATAAATATGATTAAATTGTGATTTAAAGTTCTGGCAGCGTCTCCTTGATTTATAAAAGTGTGCTTTCTTGAAGATAAGCTTAGGGTGTTTTCCCAACAGTCGCCATGGCTTAAATTTGTAAACACTTTATTCCGTAAGATTGGGTTGGGATATTGCTTGAACAATGATAATAGATTATTTTCACCAGCTGAAAGGGATTTAGTTGTGCAATGCCTTATTGATATTTCTTGGCAAGATGATATTGCCTTAATCAATGCTTCAAGGATAGCTCCATCATATTTATTATAGAAAAATGAGATTGGATGCAAAAAAATCTTAATAATGAAATGAGCAAAACTTGAGTATGGCCATTTGTAGACTGAGATTGGAGCAGATGCCTACAGCCATTGTAGAGGGTAGGAGAAATGGCATCCCTAGGGATTACAGACTGTGCCCCTGTGAATGTGGAGTGGTCGAGGACATAGTGCATTATGTTTTTGACTGCCCTTGGACTAAAAATCCTAGGGCCAGATATCTTCCCACTAGATTGTGGGGTTTCCAGCATTTCACATCACGTGAAAAATTAATTTGGCTGCTTTCACAAAACGATTCTAATATCTTGTTAAATCTGGCAGTCTTGGCATTTAAGGCAGAAGGTATAAGGAGGACCAGTCTAAGGAATGTTTTTCTGATACCTTAATTGACCTTGTCATGAATTTATCAGCTTTATATTTGCCATCTGTTGTAACCCGGTATAAGATAATTACTTGCAGTCAATCTGTAACAACTCTCATCGATTATTGTTAATTGGGTTCCTGACTTCTAGTAGGTTTCAGGATTGTCCATTCCTGGTGCCCGTTGAAGGGCGAGGACTTGATGGGTCTTTGACCCAGGATTACATTATATGCATATTGATTTATTATTCATTCATCTGCTGGAACTCTGTATAAGATAATGACTTGCAGCCAATTTGTAACAACCCTTTTTGATTGCTTGTTAATTAGGTTTCTGGCCTCTAGCAGGGTTTGGGATTGTCAACTCCTGGTGCCCATTGAAGGGCGAGGATTTTCTGTGGTTTGGGATGGTCTGCTTCCAAGCTCGCCAAAGGGCAAGGACACTGGTTTTTTCCCCTTTACGTGAACTCCCAGCAGGGCTTGGGATTATTCCTGTTCAGTGGCCACTGAAGGTCAAAGTTTGTTTCAGAGTTAATGTTGGTATGTTTTATGTGTTCTTGGATATTTTAATTTTTAATATTTGTCTTATTATATGTATGTTTCTTGTTATATGTTTTTATGTGTGTTTTGTATGATTTTTGCTAAGGCCAATGGCTATGCAATAAATTTGATTTGATTTAATTTAGTGTGGCAGAATGTTGTGTAATGCTCACAGATGTACTGAACATGATATTCTGGCTTGGGTAGTTAGCAGAATTGCCAGCATACCAAAATAAGAGCTACACCAACTCCTAAAACCATGAAGCTTTACAAATTTGTTCAGGGGGTTGGAGAAGTCGACAAAATCGGACTTACGTAGAGGCTCTGTTGAACAGGTGCCTTCAGAATTCCAGCCCGACAAGAACAGGCGTAAATGACAAAGTATAGAGTCAGTGGCTGCAAAGCAGAGATGGAAATTGGGAGGCACTAAGCACACTCCAAAGCCAGAGAGAAGAAATTGTGCAACCAGTGTGACACAGGAGAAACTGAGGCTTAGGCCGTTTTTAGATGAGCGCAGCGGCGCCCGCGCTTGTTTTCCAAAAGAACCGGCAGTCCGTTTTACACGTGATGCCACCGCCGAATACGCACATGTGCGGGCGATGCGCATCCATTTCCAGCCACGAACTGACCGGGTCGGCGATTGAGGCCGGTCAGTTTGCGGCCGGAAATGGATAGGCATCGCCCGCGGCGTCACATGTAAAATGGACTGCCGGTTCTTTTGGAAAACAAGCGCGGGCGCCGCCGCGCTCGTCTAAAAATGGCCTTAGTGTGGCTTAGAGCCAGTGTGGAGTAATGGATAAAGTGCTGCACTTGAACGTGGGAAGCCAGAGTTGGAATCCTGCCTTAACCATAAACTCAGTGGGTGGCTTTGGGCAAGTCACAACCTCTCAACCTCAGTTCCCCATCTGTACAATGGGAATATGTGTGTGTCTGTCTTTCCCTGTGTTCCCTTCACCTTTGTCCATCTTAGTTTGTAAGCCCACCAAACAGGAACTGTCTCTGAAAATCTGTGATCATAAAGCACTGTGTATGCCTGGTAGCGCTATAGAAATTAATAATAGTAGTTGATCCTGACCCAAATGTGGACCAATTTCTGCGGGTGAGCATATGTGAGCGCTGGAGTTACACAGAGCTCTTCTTCAGGCAAGAGACTGGAATAGAAATATTTTCTGCTCCATACAAATGTGAGGAAGGATGCAGAAAATACTTCCACAAACTATCAGGGACTGTCACTGTACAAGACTTCATATCAAAAAGAGAACCAGCCCAGAACAACGTAAGTGCCATAATGAGTCTAGTCAGATCAATGGTCCATCTAGCCCAGCATCCTCTCTCTGTTAGTGGCCAGCTTCGATTGCATCAGAGAAGTGCACTGTGCACAACAGGTCATTATGGAATGGTCCATTTCTGACAGTCAGAGATCTCATCCACAACCAACTTGGTTAATAGACATTTATGGATATACCTTCTGAAAATGTATTTAACCTTTTTTTGAAACCCACTATACTCTTGGCCTTCAGAACATCCTCCAGCAACAAGTTCTACAGGTTAACTGTATAATGAGTGAGAAAAATCTTTGACTTAAATCTGCTGCCAGTTAATTTCTTAAGATGTCCCCTGACTCTAGCATTCTGAGGGGGTGAATACCAGCTCCCTACTTACTTATTCTTCAGCACCTATGATTTCTTAAACTATCATATTCCCCTTCAGTCAGTCATCTCTTCTCTAAGCTGAAGAGCCCTGTTGAGCCTCTCCTCATATGGAAGCTGTTTCATGCCTTTGATCATATCTTTGTTGCCTTTCTCTGCACATTTTCTGGAGAAACAGTGTCCGATCCCAGGAGAAAGGAAAGACATTGTACTATATCACAGGCCTGCCACCAGATCAAGAACAAATTGTTAAAAAAATAGACAAAACTCCAAGCACAGGATCTGACCCATCTGGGGTGGATCATACCTGACCCTGACAGGTGTCCAAGGGTCTGTCCTTTCATATTCTGGTAGCACTTGTATGACCTGCCCTGCCAATAAAATGTAATTGAACTGACAAATGGACACAGGGAACAAACCCCAAACACAGTGTGTGGCCCCATTTGACAGCAGGTTGAATCTGTCCTTGACAGAGACTGGACGGCTCCTCTAATACTTCAGCAACACTGGGATAGTTTGACTCAGCAATAAATTCTCATTTAATTGCATCAATGACTGCATCTATGACCGCAGTCCTCAAACGGCAGAGGCAATGGTTTGATGATTACAGCCTAATGGGTTTAGATTAGAGTTGATAATCTTGAATACAACTAGAAGCCATCCCGGTGACTTCTTTACTGACAGGCAAATTTTGGCTGCTCTGAGGGTGCCCTCTGTTGGCAGAAAGCAGCATTGTCTTTAGATCTGGGATGGTTTGACACAAGGCTAAAACCTGCTGCAGTTATGCCTGGAGCTTCAGAGGGCTCAGCCAGTGAGCGAGCTGTCGCTATTGCAGTGTAGCACCAAGGTGAATATTAGAGAACAGCCAGCCAAGGACAAAAGGACTTCAAGACAGAAAGGGAATTTTAACTGGAATTCTGACTGCTTTCTCCTGCCTTCTCTGAAGACTGTGCCCTTCAGGACTCTACACTTGATTGGCTAGCTCCCAGTTGACTTTATGGCTTTAATTCATGGCTCAGAATCATGTTGCATGAAAGTAGAATATAGGAAAAGACTTGATTAGTTAGATTCAAAATGCCTGAAAAGAATATGCAATGTTAAGTGGCCAGATCATGTGAGGAATGAGGAAGACAGACGTCCAACAAAGCAGCATAAGGTTCCATGTATAACAGCCAAGAGAAAAGTGAAATGGCTGGGTCATGTTGAACGGATTGAGAATCAAGTAAAAAGGGTAAAAGGTGGGGGGAAAGTCAGAAGACCAAGAAAGATGTGGGGAAGAACAGTTACAGAGATGTCAAAAGATTGGTGATGATATTATATTATTATTATTATTATTATTAACAAGCATTTATATAGCGCCAGCAGTGTACCTGGCACTTTACAAAGTAATTCAATAGACACGGTCCCTGCCCTAGGGCTTACAATCGGGGGGGAGGGGAGGGGAGACGAAGGAAGGGGAACAGAGGGAGAGACACGGAGTGTAACATTCACGAGGATGTGAGGTCCCAGGTGCACGCGCTTGGCTTAGTTACATCAAGAATGATGGCTGGTTGGTCCATGTGGTGAGGATAGGAGTACACAGACCTCGGGTAACAAATTTTACTGGATAGTGGGTATCAGCAGGAGTTAGGTGAGGGGAGCAAGAAGTCGGGGAGGGCAGAGCGGAAGAGGTGGGTCTTAAGGAGGGATTTGAAGGTATGAAGGAAGGAGGCGAGGCGGATGTGGGCAGGGAGGGAGTTCCAGGTGTGGGGGGGCAGCTAGGGAGAATGGATGAAGGTGATTAGGGGAGCAGGGGAGGCGTGGGAGGGCGAGAGGGGACAGAGAGGAGCGGAGTTCACAGACTGGAATACGGAGGGAAATTAGCACAGAGAGGTAGGGGGGAGCAAGGTTGTGAAGAGCTTTATAGGTGAAGACTAGGAGCTTGTGCAGGATTTGTTCAGGAAGGGGGAGCCAGTGAAGAGAGGAGAGGAGGGGCTGCACATGGTTGTAGCGACGAGCGAGGTGGATGACCCTGGCAGCACAGTTTTGGACGGAGATAAGGGGAGAAAGGGGGGGGGGG
>QEPC01007237.1:5464833-5497348 GCA_003113815.1 Sphenodon punctatus
GGAAGGGTGAGGGAGGGGATGGTAGAGGAGTGGAGTGCTCAAACAGGGGTTTGGAGGGAGATCAGGGCAGAGAGGTAGGGGGGAGCAAGGTTGTGAAGGGCTTTGTAGGTGAAGACGAGGAGCTCATGCAGAAAATGCTCAGGAAGGGGGAGCCAGTGGAGGGAGGAGAGGAGAGGCTGCACATGGTCAAAGCGACGGGCAAGGTGGATGATCCTAGCAGCAGAATTTTGAACAGAGATGAGGGAAGAAAGGTGAGAGCGGGGAAGGCCATCAAGGAGGAGGTTACAATAGTCAAGACGTGAGATGACTAAGGCATGGATGAGAGTTTTGGCAGAGGAGACAGACAGAAAAGGGCGGATCTTAGCAATGTTGTGGAGAGAGAAGCGGAAGGATTTGATCACGGACTCAATGTAGGGTTTGAAGGTGAGGTGCAAGTCGAAGATGAAGCCCAAGCTACAGGCTTGGGGGACAGGGAGGATGGAGACCCCGTAAATGGCAATTGACAGGAAAGAGGGAGAGGAAGGATTGGGAGGGAAGATAAGGAGTTCAGTTTTCGCCATGTTTAGTTTGAGTTGGCGTTGAGACATCCAGGCAGGAATATCGGAGAGACAGTTGGTGAGACGAGCTTGAACAGAGGGGGAGAGGGAAGGAGTGGAGAGATAGAGTTGACTGTCATCACCGTATAGGTGGTATTGGAAGCCATGGGAGGCAATGAGTTTGCCTAGGGATTGGGTGTAGATAGAGAAAAGGAGAGAGCCAAGGACAGAGTCTTGGGGAACCCCGACCGAAAGGGGAAGGGAGGAGGAGGGGGAGGAGTTAGGAAGAGATACATTGAAGGAGCAGTCAGAAAGGTAGGAGGAGAACCAGTCAAGGACAGAGTCCCGGAATCCCAGGGAGTGAAGCAATTCAAGCAGGAACGAGTGGTCAACAGTGTCGAAGGCAGCAGAGATCAAGGAGGACAAGAATACAGTAAAGGTGGTTGGATTTAGCCACAAAAAGATCATTGGTGATCTTAGCAAGAGCGGTTTCAGTTGAGTGAAGGGGGCATAAGCCAGATTTTGGGGGGGGGGGTCAAGGGAGGCGTTGGCAGAGAGGAGGTCAAGGCAACGGGAGTAGACAACCCATTGAAGGAGCTTGGAAGCAAAAGAGAGGAGCAAGACAGGACGGTAGTTAGAGGGTTGAGAGGGATCCAGAGCGGACTTTTTGAGGATGGTGGAAACAGTGGCGTATTTAAAGTCAGAGGGGAAGGACCCAGTAGAGAGGAAGAAGTTGATGATATGCAGATGGGGAGGGGCGACGGTGGAAGCAATGGAGGTCAGGAGGCAGGAAGGAATGAGGTCCAGGGGGAACGTGGAGGGGCTGGATCAGGAGAGCAAGGAGATTTCCTCAAGGGAGGCAGGAGGGAAGGAGGGCAGGAGAGAGGTGGGGGGGAGAAGGGAGAGGGGGGAAGTTGTAGGGGGAGGGGACTTGAAGCAATTTCCAGGTGGATCTTGTCAATCTTAGAGGTAAAGAAGGGAGCAAAATCCTGAGCGAAGAGAGAAGATGGAGGAGGAGGACAGTTGAGAAGGGAGTCGAAGGTGGAAAAGAGGCGGCGAGGGTCCCGGGAGCAGGACTCAAAGTGTGAGGCATAGTACTGCTGTCTAGCGAGGGAGATAGCAGAGTTGAGTGATGAGAGGCAGAATCTGAAGTGGAGAAAGTCAGCGTGATAGTGGGATTTGCGCCAGAGGCGTTTAGCAGCCCGGGTGCAGGATCAGAGATGGCGAATGGTGGGGGTGAGCCAAGGGCGAGGGTTATGGGAGCGAGCCGGGCGAGAGGAGGGGGGGGCAAGGGAGTAGAGGGTGGAGGTGAGAGAGGAGTTGAAGGCGGAGATGGCAGAATTGGGGGAGGAGGAGGAGAAGACTGAGGGGAGAAGAGGAGAGAGGGAGGAGGCCAAGTTCTGGGGCACAATGGCCTACAGATCGTGGAAGGGATGGAGAGATGGGGAAGTGGGGGGAGGAGTGGGAGAGGTTGAAGGCGGCAAGGAAATGGTCAGAGATGGGATGGGGCTCGAAGGAGAGATCAGAGACAGAACAGTTCCTAGAAACACGAGATCAAGACAGTGACCATCAGTGTGAGTAGGGAAGCTAGTCCAGAGGTGGAGATTAAAGGAGGAGGCTAAGGAGAGGAAGTGGGTGATGCAGGGCTGAGAAGGTGCATCAACATGAATACTGAAGTCGCCAAGGATGAGTGTGGGGATGTCATCAGAGAGGAATAGGGTGAGCCAGGACTCGAACCTGGAGAGAAAGGAGAAGAGGGATCCAGGGGGGCAGTAGATAACCGCAACACGGAGGTGGAGAGGGGAGTAGAGGCGTACAGAGTGAGCCTCAAAGGAGAAGAAGGAGAGAGAGGGGGGAGGCATTGGAACTGGCAGGAAGAGGCGAGGAGGAGGCCTACACCACCACCCAGGCCTTCAGAGCAGGGCTGGTGGGAGAAGGAGAGACCTCCATAGGAGAGGGTGGCAGGGGTGACAGAGTCAGTGGGGGAGATCCAGGTTTCAGTAAGGGTGGGAAGGTGAAGGGAGCGAGAGAAGAAAAGATCATGGATATGATCTTTATTAGCAGAGGAGTGACAGTTCCAGAGGGAACAGGAGAATGGGAGTTGATCATGGGGGAGACAGGGAATGGGGTATGATTAAGGGAAGGGTGGTGATGGGATCAGCGGGAAACGGGCCCTGGGGAAGAGGGGAAGGGGGTAAGAAGTGGTGGGTGGAGGAGAAGGAGGAGGGGTGGCGGATACTGGGGGTGAGCCAAGGACAGGGGTTGTGGGAGCGGGCAGGGTGGGAGGAGAGGGGGGCAAGGGAGTCAAGGGTGGTCGAGAGAGAGGCATTGAAAGCAGAAATGGCAGAATCGGGAGGAGGAGGAGAAGACTGAGAGGAGAAGGGAGGAGAGAGAGGAGGCAAAGTCCAGGGGGTTAATGGCCTGTAGGTCACGGGAGGGGTGTGGCATAGGGGAAGAGGAAGGGGGACAGTGGGAGACATTGAAAGAGGCAAGGAAGTGGTCAGAGATGGGACGAGGATCGAAGGAGATCAGAGACAGAGTAGTTCCTAGAGAAGACAAGGTCAAGAGAATGGCCATTAGTGCGGGTGGGGGAGCTGATATGATACGATATCAAGGTAAACAGGCTGCAAAGAATTGATCTAAATGGCAAAAGATGGTTTCTGCCCTGTGTGCCCACAAATAGGTGTGTAGAGCGTACGTAGGTAACTCTTACAGTGCTTGGTTTGAAAGTTCAAACTGCCTGTTCCAAGTGCAAGACTCACTTCCTTAACTTGGTTTTGTCAGTACAAATTCTTGGCAGCAAATACCCTTCTCCTCCCTCCCCCCTCAATAACCTACCAAAGAATGCCCCACTACAGTCTTCCCTTGGGGGAGAGTGTAAACCATGTAGCCAGGGCTAGTCATAGAGTTCAGTAGGCTCTCGCAGTGGCTAAACTGCAGCCCATAAGGCCAAGTTCAATGGTCCTAGGACATGAGTAAAGTAGTCTTTGTTTCTTTCTAGAAACTCTGGGAGGGGGCAATTCCTCATGGCCACACTAATCCCCGGCTACACTCACCACCTTGGAAATGGCCAGGGGACCAGTGCAGACCAAAGCCACCATTCTTGCACAACTTCTTGCTTGAAGTTAAATCCTGACAAGATGGAGGTGATGGTTGTGGGGAAAGCCCCATCATTGATGGGGTCCGTCCTCCCCTGGTATCTCAGGTCTGTAGTCTGGGGGTGCTCCTAGATCCGCAGCTCTACCTGGATGTCCAGGTGGTGGCTGTGGCGAAGGGTGCGTTTTGCCAACTACATCTGGTACGTCGACTTAGGCCGTATGTCTCGGACTTGGATATGGCCATGATCATCCATGCCTTTATTACCTCAAGATTAGACTACTGTAACATGCTCTACGTGGGGCTACTCTTGGTGATGGTCCAGAGACTGCAACTGGTGCAGAATGCGGCGGCTCGTCTCCTGAAGGGGACGGGCTGAAGCGAGCACATTACTCCAGTGCTCCACTCTCTGCACTGGCTGTCAATAGTCTTCCAGGCCCAATTCAGGGTATTGGTTTTGACCTTTAAAGCCCTAAATAGCCTGGGCCCCACCTAACTGCAGAACCACCTCACCCTCCGGATCCTGAATTGGCCTCTACGGTCAGCTGGGGGCACCCTCCTTGAAGTCCCCCGAGTTTCCTGGGTGTCAACCATGAGGAGGGCGTTTTCGGTGACCTCACCGCGGCTGTGGAACTCCCTCTTGTTGGAGGTCCACCTGGCTGTTGACCTCCCCTCTTTCCATAGATGGTATAAGACCTGGCTGTTCCGCCGGGCCTTTGTCAAGGGAGATGGGATGGGTGGGTTGGGTTTTATTGTTTTAGTGTTGGGTTATTTTAATGTGGGGTTAAAAATGTTGATTTTAATGGATTTGATTATATGGTTTTAAAATGTTGTTAGCCGCCACGAGATGCTTGTAGCAGGAGGAGGCAGCATAGAAATATAATTATAAATGAAATAAATAAATAAAACCATAGCCAGCCTGAGTTTGAGGACTGATGATGGACCATTGGTCCCCAAAAGTTCGGAAATCGTTGTACTCTTGGGAACAGTGCAGATACCTCACAGACGAGCGAGTGCCGCAGAACTACCTGCAGAAAATAAAAGTCTTTGCCTTGCAAAGCTACAGCCTGCAGTGCTGGAAGTGCTGTGATTTAGAGACAGGAAGAAGAATCTGACATCCATGTCAAGCATTGCCAAATCCATTGATCCTTGCGTAGGGAGCTTGTCCCGTAGCATGTTCAACTACAGTGTAACTATGCCAGGCACTCAGACGCTGCAGAGCTTCATGAGATCCACGTCGGCTTTTGGGCCATGAGAATGAGACTGTGCTCCAGAGAGGAGTGCATACATCACCACCATCCACTTTGGTACAAGGAGAGTCAGATCACCAGAGAAACCTTCCCCGGCACCCAAGATTCACCTTCCTGAACCTTTCCCTTTGGGCTGGACCAGTATTCCTGCAATAGAGATCATATTGTGTGTGCACAACACAGGGAAGGTGTGGGGAAAGGCAGTTAGCAACAGGGATCTCTCCATTATCACTTCTTATGCAGGAAGGAAAGCCCACATATTTGAGATGAGGCCCTTTTAGTTCTCCTCTTTCAATGTTGCTTTAGGATGCACTTTGTTGTTTGTTCTTTCCAGCCAATGAGTAATGGCACCCCCTAGAGCTGTCTCCCACACAGATAATTCCTCTAGAGCACCAGGATTGACAGAAAGCAGAGAACAGGCTTTGCTGTCAACAGGAAATCACAAGCAGCATCAGAACAGATTACTGGTGGGAATCCTGCACTCCGCAAACACAGGAATTCAGCTGTTCTCCCTGGAGCTTTGCACTGTTTGTCTGGCTTGGATTTCTGAGTATTAGGAATCACTGCTTTACTTCATAACCTTCTCATCTGATGCCTGCAAAATGAGCAGTACTCCTCAGTCTTTCCTTGGATTTATCTTCCTGCTGGCTGCTCCTCTAGTGACAGACTGGTTTGGATAAACTGGTTGCCTAAAAGCAGGATGTGATGAGGAGATACTGGGCTACACGTCTAACAAATATGTAAAGGTAAAGGTTAAACATGTATGTAATGTGAATGCTGAGAACTGGAAGCTCGCTTCATGCAACAGAGAAATGCTAAGTCATGACCTTGAATGATTGTGTAATCAGAAAAAGCCTAACACTTCTACATACACTAGCAATAGGCCATTGAGTTGCAAATGGCTTTCTTCCTGTGGACATGACTGAAAGCACAGTCACCTATCAGGAAAATCAAACTAAGGACCCTAGAAAGTACTTAATGGAGAAGACAAGAAAAAGAGGGAGCTTCATCAGAGCTTCAGCTTCATCATCCATCTTGGGATCATCATATCTTACCAGCCAGAGAAGGGCTACACCAAACAAGCTATGAAGGACTGATCTAATGGAAACCCTAAGACTTGTACCCAGCCAAGCTTTCCACCGCTGGCTGTGACATGAACTGAAATAGCCTTGGACCTTGGTTAGGGTAAGCCTAAATTAGGAAAATCCAAGTACAGATAGGAGTGTGTTATTGGTTAGATTATTTGGATTTCTGCACTCTTGAGTATAATCTTGTACTTCATGCTTATTCATGAATTATTCATTAAACTTCTTTTAATTGAACTTAGTATGGTCCAGTGGAACTGCTAATCCTAACATTGGCCAGATACAGTTTGGGTTAATTCTGTGTTTACAAACACAGGCGAACCTAGAGAGAAAGAGTCTGTGCTGGGAAACTCTATGGTTGAAAAGGTGACAAGAAGGTTCACCCTTTGCAGGCTGAATCAGTTCTAGAGAGAAAGCTGATCCAGTGAGAACTGCAAGTCAGGGAAACTGAGTCATGACATCCTAGAGCGGGGTAGAGAGACCCCAATCCCATAACACAGGAACATGTGTTCGCTCTGTTTATTCCCCATTGGTGGCAATAGGGGAAATGCAGTGAACGTGGGTCCCTGACTAAAGGTCTCCAGGCTACTGAAGAGTCAGACACAATCAGGAAATGTTAAAACAAATGGAGTGAGCGAGACACAATGGTATATGTAGAGGCGAGATCTCTACAGGAACAGAGAGGAGAGAAACAGTGCCAGAATTAGACCTATTATAGGGCCCTGGAATAAGCTAAATTACTGGTCCTCCCAGGGCCCTTACCTCCCCCCTGAGACTCTTGCCTATCTCATGCTCCGCTGACCCCAGCCCTGCACATCATCACAGCCTGCCTGCCATTTCCTCCTTCTCCAGTTCACAGCACGGGTGGTGGTGGAAAGACCCTTGAAAACACCATTGCCACCATCTTTGTGTCCTTACTAACTGCTGCCGTGGACTGGAGCAGAAGTGGGTTGCAGACGGCATGGTGGGAGGAGGTCCAGAATCTTCACACACCACAAGAAAGTGGCCAGAGAACCAGGTGAGCGGCATGGAAGAGACTGAGGATGAATGGCAGCAGCAGGCGGCTCTGTTTCACAACACTGACCCAGGCCTGTCCCAGGGCCCCCTGAATGTCCCAGACCCTGGGGCTGTTGCCCCACTTATCCCACCTATCGTACTAAACAGAACACAATCTTTCAGAACACCACTGCACTGAAAGAGGAGCGGGACATGGTGTCTTAACATTCTCTTCTTTTACCCCCTCAAAATTTTCCATCAATTCTATAGCATGGGCTGGGAGTCTCCCTACCCAATTTTTTATGGGACTGCAGCCATGTATACTGCACAAATCCCATTAGTGTAGAAGATTATATTTTGCAGTAATGGGAAGAAATGCAACATGCACAGAGACGTACCTGCCACATCCATATCCACCTTGTAATTAAATAAGTGAGTGTGGATTGTCCCCAGCGTGTGATCCCCAACCCTGTTGCCATAGTTGAGCCCATCACCATAGAGGAAAGATGAGGTCATGTATCCAGTGCTTCGGACTTTGCTTTCGATGACTCCATTCTTGTGGAATACAAAGTCCCAGATGTAGTCGTAGTTGCCCATTGTGGCCACAGAGCGCAGGACCAGTGCAGAACCGGGCAGCCCCCCATAACAGAGAGACACCAGGTTGGAGTAATGGCGCCGCAGTGGGGCCCCAATGTCCTGCTCAAAGACACAGAGGGAGTTTTTTTGCACTTCAGGTGACAGGTCTTCAATTAAATAGTGAGCATCAAGATAGGTGGCAAAATAGGGGCAGTCGATTCCCCGGACCAGTGGGTACGTGAGCCGCCCAATACCATAGCTCCCATCCATGTACTGTGTATACATCCCTCCAGGACAGTTGGAGCCATACACAGAAATGGCATCTTGCACACTGAGCTCGTATACGATTCTCTGGCCCTTGAACCTGATGTCAAAGAGCCGCGGTCCCTTGTTCACATCCATCCCAAAGGCAAAACTCCAGGATGTAGAGACAATCTGGTTGTTTTGGATGCTGTAGCGTGGCCCATGAGGCTCGTACTGCTGGGGTCCTGGACCCATGTGGGGTGCTCTGGGCTTCATAGAGGAGAAGTCCCCATCAGCTGGGACTCTCTTCACTTTATTCACTGTCACATGGCCCTGGTTGAACGCACTTTCCAGCTGTGCCATGTCCTTGTAATACTGGCCGTTATAAAATACTTTTTCCACCCTCCACTGGGAGATGTTCATGCTCCTGTGATTCACCAGCACCTCCAGCCCCACCGGGTGCAGAAAGAAGCCTGTGACATTCTGGAACACGATAAACCAGGTAGCACGGTCTCCCGATTGCAGGCCCCGTGGGGCTGAAGTGAGAGCTGCAAAGTTGCTCCCGTCGTAGTCAAATACCTGATTCAGGAAGTTTGGGGCTGCTACTAATCCCTCTTTAATTAGGAAAATCTTAATCTGTTTATACTCTTTGCTCATCACTGGTCTCCTGTGATAAGGCACCTTCCCTCCGTACTTCTGAACTGTCACATCCTGGTGGTATGTCGGTTTCGGGAGTGGACCCACCAGATACTCTGTGACATTTGGATCTGGCTGGTTTCCAAAGTATACCACGGCCAGCGCCTGCCGAACGGGTCTGCTCCCCCCATGATCCAGGAACTTAAGCACCTCATCCTTGGGGGGGAGCTGTAGGTCAATGTAATAAATGCAGTTATCAGAAGGGTTAGTCTGATAGGCATTGACCAGCAGCACCCCCAGGCTGCGCTGCAGGTACCTCACCACCTCGATCATCTCCTCTGTTGTCAGATCAGCGAAGACCAGACTCCGGTCACTGTGCTGGCCTTCCAATGAGCCCTTTGCCTGGGAACCACATCTGATGGGTTTCTCCCCTCTGGTCAGCAAGACACAAACTATGGCAAAAATAGTGGCCAGGGCCAGCACTACGAGAATGAGGCTGATTTTCTGATTCATGTTTGCCACAGGAGGGGAGCCTCCCTGAGTCCTGGCTGAAGTTTTCGGAGTGCGGGTCTCTAGCTGCAGGCAGCCTGTTGGAGGGTGGATTACTCCAGGAAACAGGACACGATGGGGAGGAGGCTGGGGGAGGAGACCTGGAGAGTTTGTGGGGACCAGCTAGGGTAGATCTCCATTTCCCAGGCAAAAACATTGCTGCACAGTTTGTTCTTTCCCAGCTGTCTTGTGACGGAGTCTCCTCTCCCCTCAAACCTCTCACTTCCTGCTCCTCACCTCTGCATTCAAATACCGTTTGCTTTTTCCCATGAAGCGCAGGGGATTCAGTTGCTGTCTGTTTCTCTGGACCTAAGGGTCTAGTTCTGCTGTTGTGATGGAGAGTAGAGTGGAGGGATCCGGCAACAAATGCAAAGGAAGCTGGATGTTGAGTAGGATTCTGAATTTAACAGACGCTCGGGCTTGGTCTGGGTGAAGGAAACAGGTGCCAGTGTAGGTAACTTGGTTTTATTGCTGGTCCCATGAATTGGTGTTTTGCTTGATGCCCTAGCTGCTGAAATCAGGACAGTCTCCACTGAGATGATTTCTAAACATGTTTCTAGCCCTCACGGTTGCAAGCAAAAGCTGGAAAATGCATAATATTAGAAGTTCAAAAACCAGGAAGCAAATAAAGACAAACCTCAAACTGTGCAAGGAAAGGTGACTCAGCAGTTAAGACACAAGCTTGAGACTCAAAACCTAGGCTTGCTGTAGGCAAGCTACTGTAGGTAAGTCATGGGTCTGACTGGGAAAATGTTGACCAGGAAAGTAGCCGGGCAGGGGAATAAATTCCCAAGAGACGCTGTGGTGCCCCTGTCATCCTAGAACGGTTTAAGGAGAGGTTAAAGTAACATCTATCTGGAATAATAGCCCTGCCCCAGCTAACTGCCATTGTAGCATTCAGGCAGGAACTCATGTTCACTGCGCCAAGAAATGCAGGATTCAGCAACCAAAACAGTCAAATTGTGCAAATTCACCATCAGCAGAATATGCATTATTTCTTTATTTTCAAAACCCTGCACATTTTATTCATGCAAATTTGCTTCCTGGAATGCACTTACAACAGATTTTAAGTCCCCAAATCCAGTGTCTAAAAAGACCGGATAAACAACCCTTAAAATTGCCCCCCTGCGACCTGCTCCTATCCTTCAGCCGTTTAAACATATAATAAATTGCCCCTCCTCAGCCCCTTAAACATAAACTGCCAGTGCCCGTAGGTCCTCCAGCCCCTTAAACATAAACTACCCCCCAGAGCCCCTCTCCTCTTCCAGTTCCTTAAACCTAAAACACTCCAAGGCATCCCTCTCCACATGCATACACCAATACTGCCACCCCCCCATATAGAAGTAGCCTTCCCAACACACACACACAGGATGCTTTTAGACAAGCACCTCCCAACCCACCTCCCACCTGTTATACATACCCATAGGACACCACTGCAGCCCTGCAACATGAGGTGGGGACGTGCTTGTCTAAAAGTGCCCATAAAGGCAGCCCCCTTTCTTCCCCCACACACCCAAGCAGAAGCAAGTAGTAACACAGAAACAGGGGCAGGCTGTGTGTTCATCGCTGTGATCCCGTAGGGGGAGGCAAGAGGCTGCCATCTCAAGCAGCGTGCTGGGCAAGGCTGTCTCTCCCTTTCCGTAGGGAACAGCCGGGGGTGGGGAGCAATTGTGCTGTATGCTACAAACACAAGTGCTAGGGAACAGAAGAAGCTGTTGTCTTGAAACAAACAATGTATTTAGAGTGCTCATTATTATTCTTTGTAAAGCGCCAGGTACGTTGTTGGCGCTATATAAATGCTCATAATAATAATTTTAATTTTTATTTTTAAAATTTATATGCTCCCCTTCCCAGAGGCTCAGGGCAGCTTACAAACCATAAGAACATTTAAAACTAATACAAAAAGCCTTAAACACCAACCCACCCCCTACCCCTTCCCTACCCAACCTCCTCTCAGACCCCTACCTCAAAACCACCCATCAAATGCCTTTTCCTCCAGCAACAAAGGGTGGAAACAAAACATTACCCATCCACATGGTTTTTTTTTGCCCGTGCTGCTCACACACGCAAAAGCTGTGTGGATGAATAACGTTTACACCTTCCAGCTTCGAGGGTGGGAAGGTTGGAGGGAGAAGGTGGGTTGAGAAGCATGGAGGAAACTGTATGCTACAGCTGTGGAACTCCCCGACAGTGGCTGGGAGAGGAGAGTGCCCCATCACCCACACTCACTGCTTGTGCTGTTGCAGCAGGAGATCGTCCAAGGTCAAAGCCAGAGCCTCTTGGTCCATTTGCTTCTGTTGTGACCCCTGGTTGCAACATCACAAGTGACCGGGGGTGGGGGGTGGGGGGGGTGGCACAATTTTAGGGCTCCTGTTTAGAGATGCCCTCTGCTTCTTCAAATGAGAGCCCTGAAAGTGGGAAACCCCTCAGCTGCTCTCTGCACGAAACACAGGGGGAAGATGCCTGGCAGCAGGGAGGATGCCTGGTGAAACTGACCTGCACTGCAGGACATCTTTCCTTACTCTCTCAAACACAGAAGGCAGGCAGGGGGCAGTTGATTCTGCTGCTGCTGCTGCTGCTGGGAGTAGCAGGGGGAAAGAACAAGCCCTGAGCTTTCTCCTGAAGACTTGTTCTTTGTCTCTGTTATCCCAGCAGCGGCAACAAAAGATGTAGCCGGGAGAGGGCCCAGTCTACACAATCCCTTCCTGGCGGCAGCTTCCAATTCCCTGATGTCCCCACTTCCACATAGCCGTTACCAGAGACAACAGCTGCCAGCAGTTACCTGGCAATGTCATAACAGCTATGTGAAAAGACGGGCTCCACAGAGCTAGCGCCTATGCCGTGGGTGGCCAGGGCAGAGCCACCACTTAGCAGCTCTGCACCTGCAAAAACCTATACAGAACAAACATAACACTCCCCACTTACTTTTGAGTGAGACTGAGTAGCATCATTTTGTTAACACCCAAAGTGGTCACTGCTGTTTCTAACAAAAGAGAGGATTTAAACTGCTTTCCCTTGGATAGCTTCATCATGGCTCGATCTAGAGAATGGGAAAAGTGACACAGGGTGAAAACAGACATACACCTCAACTCCGCTTTAACGTTTCTTATGCATATTGCTGGGCTGCATAGGGCGCCAATAAAACCCTGTAGCATACATAAGAAATGTTAAAGCAGTGTTAAAGTGGAGTTACAGGCAAGTCTGTTTTCACCCTCAGGCTGCAGTTAACAGCAATTGTAGTTAGGGTGGCCAGATATGCAAATTTTAGAGGACACTTATGAGAAATCCAGATTGCAGGACTGCATTGGAGAAATGCAGCCCTGCAACCTGTATTTCTCATGTCCTCTAAAATTTGCCTTTGCTGCTCTCAAAGCATCCGTGAAGTCACATCCACCTGAGCTTTTCCAGGTGGTGCAGGAGCTGGTCAGTCCAGCCTCCCTCCACCTGGAACTGGAATCTTCCAGTGCTCACTGTGATATGTTTGTCGACTTTTTCGTGGATAAAATCGCTCCAACTCATTACGATTTTGACGCTGCACTTGCTGCAGTAAGAGAACAAGAGGGAATAGAAGCCCTGCCTTGTCCTGTTTTATGGGATCAGTTTCAGTGGGTGTTGCCCACTGATGCGGTGGATGTCCTTAGGGCATTTAGAGCTACCTGTTGTGAACTGGACCCATGTCCGTCCTGGCTGGTTAAGGCCAGCCAGGAGACGTTGGGGCTGTTGCTGGCAGGGGTGGTCAGTGCCTCCCTTTGGGACGGCAGAGTGCCAAGCTGCTTCAAGGAGGCGGTGGTGCAACCTCTGGTCAAAAAACCCTCGCTTGATGTTGACTCCCTTGCCAGCTATCGGCCCATTATTGAACAGGTGGCAGCTTCACTGAGACTGCGCTCGTGGCCTTGGTTGATGACCTCTGCCATGAGCTGGATCAGGGCAGATTGACCCTTTTGATCTTGTTAGTTTTGTCGGCTGCAGACCATGAGATGTTGGTTACTCACTTGCGGGACAGAGCTGGGGTGGGGTGAATTGTTCTTGAATGGTTCCGCTCTTTCCTAGTTGGGAGAACTCAGCAGGTGGTGTTGGGGGATTGCTCATTATCTCCCCGAGACCTCACGTGTGGAGTCCCACAAGGTTCTATTCTGTCCCCTCTCCTGTTCAACGTGTATATGCAGCCTTTGGGCAAGGTCATGAGAGGGTTCGGTGTACGGTGTCATCAGTATGCTGATGACACCCAACTTTGGGTGCTGATGACACCCAACTTTACGTCTCATTTGCAGCTGACCCAAACCCAGCAGTCTCAGTACTTTCATAGTGTCTGGCGGCTGTGGGGGACTGGATGAGGGCGAGCTGTCTGAAGCTGAATCCTGACAAGACGGAGGTGATGCTGGTGGGAGTGGCTGAGGGAGTGGTGGCCCCCGTCATAGATAGGGTTCACCCTCCGTTGGTCCTTCAGGTTCATAGCCTGGGGGTGCTCCTCAACTCGCAGTTCCACCTGGATGTCAAGGTGGCGGCTGTGGCAAGGAGCGCTTTTCACCAATTACATCTGGTGCGATGGCTTCGGCCATATGTCACAGACCCTGATCTTGCCACCAGCATCCATGCGTTCATCACCTCAAGACTGGACTATTGCAACATGCTCTACCTGGGGCTACCTTTGGTGACGGTTCAGAGACTGCAGCTGGTGCAGAATGCACCAGCTGCTTACAGAGATGGGTTTTTGAAAGCACATTACACCAATGCTCTAGTTGGTTTTGACCTACAAAGTCCTACACAGCCTGGGCCCTGCCTACCTGTGGGACCACCTCACTTCCCAAGTCCTGGATCAGCCCTGTGGTCAGCTGTGGCTGCTCACCTCAACGTCATCTGAGTTTCTCGGGTGGTGACCAATGGGGGAGAGGCGTTCTCGGGGGCCGCACCGCAGCTGTGGAACTCCCTCCCAACGAAGGTCCGCCTGGTCCCAGACCTTCCTTCTTTCCGAAGACAGTGTAAGATCTGGCTGTTCCACTAGGCTTTTGGTGAGGGTGATGGGTGAAGATTGTGGGGCGGGGAGTACTTTTAACTCCACCTTTTGTGTGTATTTTCATATTCTGGATTTTTTATTTATTTGTACTTTTTATATTATATATATAATTATGTGTAAGTTATTGTAAGCCACCCCAAGTTGCCATTGGCAGGAGGGTACAGGTTAAAAATACAACAAAATAAATAATAAATAGAATTTGCATATCTGGCCACCCTAATGCAGTCAATGCAGTGAAAAGTAAACACAGGTTCCTCAAGTAAACCTCTTGCAAAGGCTGGGTTCTACGTGCGCTCTTCACACCTCTTGGCAGGAGCATAAGGTAGCAACGATCTTTTGTTATTTAGCTCGATTCTTCGATGCCTCTGCCTTCATGCTAGGTCATCACTAATCCGTTGACACCCTCTGTAACTGTTCTTCCAACTTTCCTTTTACCCTTTGGGCACCGGACGTTTACCTGCTTTACAATCCTTGATCCTTTCATCATAACTCAACATGGCCCCAGGCTCTTCAGGGTTTTTAAACTAATGCGTTTTGGACATGAAGGGTTGCCAACCCAGATTAATGCCAGCTCAGTCTTTAAAAACAGATGCCAAGCTGTGGTACATCAGAGCCAGTTAATCCAATCCCAAACCCACGTCATTTCCTCCTCCCAGTAGGCACCTACTTTAAGGGTAAAGCTACGTTCAGTGCAGCCGGTTTTTGTATTTGAGTGAAGACCCCATCCCCTCTGTGCAGTTCCAGCAGTTTGTGTTCCTGCACTGCTAGGTGCAGAAGGGAAGGTGCTGTGTGGTCTGCCTCATACAAGGAGTCCACTCCTCAGTGTCCCTGTGTCTCCCCTTTCCTGTTTCCCTTTAACAACTGTTCAGAGTGTGGCTGCCTTGCTGGTCTCAAACATGAGAGAGACACAGAAAGAGACGGTCCCTTTTACTAGAGCAGCTTCCCCTAGGGAGCGTGCAAGCTTCAGAGCTCCATCAAACTCTTCTTCAGGCAAGTTAGCAAGCATAGAGGATAGGTGAGATTAGCAGATGGGGGGAGTTGGTAGCCATGTTCAGAAATTATTATCTTATTAGTGATAGGTCTGGACCAACAGATAGTAAACTTTGCCAGCCCATTTCCAAACATCTAACAAGGTAGGCTGTTGCCTACAAAAGCTCCTGCCAACCCCGCCTCCTCTTGTTCCTAACTCACACAGCTACTGTGTCTATGAATAGGCAGTGGGCTGGAGCCCAGTGCAGTGAGTCAGGAAGCCAGTCTCTCTATTTAGTCCATTGTTTTGCTATCAGTAGAATTAAAAATTGTACTGCCTGAGCTTGCCATAAAGGTTCCCTTAAAGGATAAGGAGGTTTTCAAATAGCTAAAACAGGGGTGAGGAATCTTTTCCCTTCCATGGGCCACTTTGACAATGAAGACAAGCTCCGTGGAGCAGATAGGACTTGTGGGTGGGACCATTTATGGGGTGTGTTAACAATGGGGGAAAGAAGGGGGTGGTCCAGATCATGGCTCCTTCTCCTCCCCTTGAATGTATGTATGACTTCATCTCTGCTCCCTTCCCTTGAGCTCAGTGTTTTCCCTTGAGCTCAGTGTTACTTGAAGGTAGTAATGGATCCACAGGCCAGATCCAGAAAGTGGAAAGGGAAGAAATAAAAAAACGATGGACCAGGTTTGGCCCATGCACCATTGGATATAAAAAGACGCCAATTGTGACCTACCTCACAGGCTATTGTGCAAGTGAACTACGTAAGGATTGTAAGGCACTTTGATCCCTGAAAATGTTATATAAAGTTATCAACAACAACAAAGATGGAGAACATTTGCTCTCTGTTGTGACTGAGGATAGGACAAGAAGCAATGGGTTTAAACTGCAGGAAGGTAGGTTTAGGGTAAATATTAGGGAAAGCTTTTTAACGGTTGTTCTATGTAAGGCGCACTGAGTGCCATGGCATGGAGGTGCTATATTATTATTATGATGATGATTAAAGAACAGATCAGCAGAGGAACAAGCTGCCCAGGGAAGTTGGTTGAATCTTCTTCCCTGGAAAAAAAAGACCGGAGAAGCATATGTCATGAATGTTATCAAGTATCCTGCCTCAGGGCAGGGACTTGGGCCGGATGAGCCATACTGTCCCTCTTCCTGCTCTACAATTTCTATGACTGTATTGCTGAGAGATAAGAAATGGACTCAGACATGTTGACCCAGAGGTGAGAGGAGGCACGTAACATTCTCTGTGCAAGTACATTTCCATCACAAGAGCAGGTCAGTTTCATTTGCATGCTGACAATTACAGCAGTTGATGAATTGGGCGAGGTGCTCCCCATGCTCTGATTGGTTGTTTGCCTCAGGGGTGTTGATAGTGGTTGTGGTTGAGATGTGCCTGCAGGTTTACACCTGCTCTTCTGGCAGGGGCTTAGATCACTAGAGCAGCTTCTAACCCACTCTCCATTTACTGTCTGGCACAGTAGAGGGTTGTAAAATACTAACCACCAGCCTCTTCATTTTGAAGTTCCTAGGCCTGCCGCTCATAAAGTGGCTACAAACTCCCATCTGCTGATCAAACCTCAACCTTTTAGCAGAGGCGACTTTCATTCAAAGCACACAATCACCCAACTCTCCTGGAGCCTTCACAGGCTGTTTTTACACGATCGCAATACTGGCATTAGCCTCTCTAAATCCAGATTCTTTCAACATGATTTTCAAGGGTTTATCTAATTTGGCATGAAACGATACAGGAATGGTGATCTTGTGAACAACTAGTCTTGTGTTAAGTCACTCAACCACAGAGAACTGCAGGCAGAGTTTCTACATCCCCTTTACCCAATGTCTCTATGGTATTCTGCATTTTCGGGTGGGATTTACAGGTAAGGATTTACAGCAGCGAAGACTGTGACAAAATACCACCCATTCTGCCTCCTAATCCACTCTGACCCTGCAGCGGAGTGATTCATCACACCCATTCGCTCCAGGGACCCATAACAGCAAGTGACATAGGCACAGCAAGGATGTTGGGAGGAATGGGGCTCACAGCTGCCCACAAAGCACCCAGAAATCAGAGAGGGAGAAAGCTCTGAAATTCAACTGTGCTGCCCATGTGGCAGAATCCAGTTCCCTTTAGAACTCCCCTGTTTGTCTCAAAGTTGCGCAGTGATAACTTTTATTGGACAGCTCCGCCACCTGGAGTCAGTCCGATAAAAGATGTAACTTTGCTACTTTGTCTCTATTGTCTATATTTGGGACCAATGTGACAACCTTCCTTTCTCTACACCTGTTTGTCTCAGCTCTCTACACAAATACAGAATTTCCTCTGGAAATTTATGTCCCGGTCAATTAACGACAAGACCGATGCACTAGCAGAGACAATCTCCTCTTTGGGCAGAGTTCCCCAAGGCGCTATAGTTCAAGAGAGCTGCACCAGGGGATTGATGCAGTTCTCCTTGGCCTCTCTGCCACCCCAGCATCCTACCAAGTCACAGGGCCCCTGCTGAAAAAACACAACCACTAAGGAACATACAACCTTCCACAAACCAAACATTACAACAATAGGCGTTAACAACATCAGCCACTAGATGGCACTGTGTCACACAGCAGAACCAACCAGCTGCATTACAAAGGGACATTAATCTGGGGACCTTCCAGGAGTCAGATGCCGGCAGCAGCAAAATACACCCCACTGCCCAGTCTCACCCAAGGCTAAATCTGCTTTAGGGCCAGAATCCCAGGGCCCAAACCACAGACAGATGAATAGTCATTAGCACCCAGCTGGCAAGCAACCTCTCACCTTTCCCCAACATGGGCAATTCTAGGTGGTGATCCTGCCTGGCAGGGAAAGAACCTGAGTGCCGAACGGAGGAGACACTGCCCAGAGTTCCACGTGGCAAAGCAGGATTAGCACCCAGCACTCCTACCCTCCAGCCCGACAATTCCTCCTCAAGGGCCAGAACTCCACCCCACCTTCCTGGCCACCGTTCTGGCACTAGATGGAGGAAGGGGTGCTCAAGGCCAGTTCAAACGTGCATTCCCCCAACTGACCTTGACGACCGTCTCATTGATGACCTCGCTGGGCTGTGGAACACCTTGCTGATGGAGGCCATTGATCAGACGGCTCCTAGACGTCCGCTGCCCAGGCGGCAGCTCCACAGACCTCCTTAGTTTTCCGAGGAGCTGCAGTTGCTGAAGCGAGATGGGCAGCGGTTGGAGCAACGGTGACAGCATTCACGTGCTGAAGCCGATAGATTGCGGCATAGAGCCAGTTTACGAGCCTATGCGGGCAGCAAAGAGGAAGTTCTTTGCTGCCCTCATAGCATCTGCAAAATCCCGTCCAGCGGAGCTGTTCTGGGTAGTGTGGGGGCTGGTCAGTCTGGCCTCCCTCAATCTTGGAGTGGAGTCATCTACTGTCTGCTGTGACATGTTTGTGGATTATTTTGTGGACAAAATCACTGGTATTAACCACGCTTTTGACGCAGCATTTATTACACTAGGGGAACCAGAGGTTATGGAAGCCCCGTCATGTCCGGTTTTCTGGGATCAGTTTCAGTCGGTGACGCCCGCCGAGGCAGTGGATGTTCTTGGGGCGGTCAGGGTCACTCCTTGTGAATCAGACCCTTGCCCGTCCTGGCTGGTTAAGATCTGCTGGGAGACAATGGGGCCGTTGCTGGCTGGGGTGGTCAACGCCTCCCTGCAGGAGGGCAGAGTGCCGGGCTGTCTCAAGGAGGCTGTGGTGCGGCCTCTGCTCAAGAAACCATCGCTTGACACTGGCTCCCCTGCCAGCTATCGGCTTGTCTCTAACCTTCACTTTTTAGGGAAGGTAACTGAACGGGTAGTGGCTTGGCAGCTGCAGGGGCATCTTGATCACATCGGTTTTCATGATCCCTCTGAGTCTGGCTTTTGTCTGGGTTATGGCACCGAGACTGCGCTTGTGACTTTGGTAGATGACCTGCACCGAGATATGGATCAGGATCGTTCGACCCTGCTGAGCCTGTTAGATCTTTATCAGCTGCGTTTGATACCGTTGATCATGAGATGTTGGTGACATGCCTGCGGGACTGTGCAGGAGCGGGCGGGATTGTTCTTGAATGGTTCCCCTCGTTCCTGACAGGAAGAACCCAGCGGGAGGTTTTCGGGGACTGCTTTTCATCATACCGAGACCTCTCGTGCGAAATTCCGCATGGTTCTGTTCTGTCCCCTCTCCTGTTCAATGTGTATATGCAGCCGCTTGGCTAGGTGATTAGGGGGTTCAATGTATGGTGTCAGCAATATGCTGATGACACCCAACTGTACCTCTCTTTTTCAACAGATCCAGGCAGTCTCGGTGCTTACTCGGTGCCTGGCGGCTGTGAAGGATTGGATGAGGGCTAATCAACTGCGGCTGAATCCTGACAAGATGGAGGTGATGTTAGTGGGTAAGGCGATGGAATTGGTGGCCCCCATTATTGATGGGGTCTGTTTTCCATTGACCTACCAGGTACGGAGTCTACGGATGATCCTCGATGCGCAGCTCCGCCTGGATCTCCAGGTGGAGGCTGTGGCGAGGAGCGCTTTCCGCCAGTTGCATCTGGTGCAACGGTTTCGGCAGTTTGTTTCAGACTCTGACCTGGCCGCAGTCATCTATGCTTTCATCACCTCTCGACTAGACTACTGTAATGCGCTCTACATGGGGCTACCCATGGTGATCGCTTGGAAATTGCAGCTGGTGCAGAATGCGGCGGCCTGTCTCCTAGTGGGACTGGGCCGCTAGGAGCATATTACACCAGTGCTCCGCTCTCTGCACTGGCTGCCGGTGGTTTTCCGGGCCTGATTCAAGGTGTTAGTTTTAACCTATAAAGCCCTAAACGGTCTGGGCCCTGCCTATCTGCGATACTGCCTCACTCCCCGTGTCCTGGATCGGCCCCTGCGGTCATCCAGGGAGGCCCTGCTCAAGGTCCCCCGAGTTTCTCGAGTGGCCTTGCAAGAGAGGGCGTTTTCGGTGGCCACGCCATGCCGCGCCTATGGAACTCCTTTCCGGTAGGGGCCCGGCTGGTCCTGGACTTCCCCTCTTTTCAGAAAAGTTGCAAGACCTGGCTGTTCCGCCAGGCGTTTGGTGGGGGAGAGGGGTGGTGGGTGAGGGGCTGGGGGTGGAGGGTAGGGGGCGGTTGTTTTATCTGTTTTCTTCTTTTAATGTTTTTTGACTGTTTTAATTGTTTTTATTGTTGTAAGCCTAAGTTTTGAAATTAAATAAATAAATAAATAAATAAAACCTGCAGGTTTCCATTCTATTCCCAGGGCAGAGAATGGATGAGGCCATTGCTCAGCAAAGATTCCAGTTGGCCACTGGCTACAATGTCTTTTCATGTTAATAAATGGAATGTTACTTCTTTGGTCTCCTTGCATGTTCTACCAGGCCCCAGTAGCAGGACAAAGGGGTAAAGTACAAAGAGCATTCCAACAAGTCACCTCCCACTTGTGGGGTGGGTGGCTGTGCTGAAGTAGTGAAAATGATTTATTTGTACACCAGTGACCCCTGAAAACTTCAATCACAGGCCAAAGCCCCGCTGAGAGGCCACAAATAGATGGACAGCTGTTGCCCCAGGAAGGTTAGCATCCAAAATTAGCTTAGATATAGCAAAAATGGCAACTAAAAGAAACAGAAATATGACATGTGCTGAGACCTACCTGCTACATCTAAGTCCACTTTATAATTGATGGAGTGAGTGTGGATCGTCCCCAGTGTGTGGTCCCCAACTCTGTTGCCATAGTTCAGCCCATCACCGTAGAGGAAGGATGAGGTCATGTATCCTGTGGCTTGTATTTTGCTTTCAATAGCTCCATTCTGGTGGAACACAAAGTCCCAGACATAATCATAGTTGCCCATTGTAGTCACCGACCGCAGGACCAGTGCAGAGCCGGGCAGCCCCCCGTAATAGAGGGACTGCAGGTTGGAGTAATGGCGCCGTAGCGGGGTTCCGATGTCCTGCTCAAAGACACAGATGGAGTTTCTGTTAATTCTGGGCGTTTCGGATTGAGCTAAATAATAAGCATCAAGATAAGCGGCTGAATAGGGGCAGTCGATCCCTCGGACCAGCGGGTACGTGAACCGCCCGATACCATAGCTCCCATCCATGTACCGAGTAAACATCCCTCCAGGACAGTTGGAGCCATACACAGACATAGCATCCTGCACACTGAGCTCGTATACAATCCTCTGACCCTTGAACCTGATGTCAAAGAGCCGTGGTCCCTTGTTCACATCCATCCCAAAGGCAAAACTCCAGGATGTAGAAACAATCTGGTTGTTTTGGACGCTGTAGCGTGGCCCATGAGGCTCATACTGCTGGGGTCCTGGACCCATGTGGGGTGCTCTGGGCTTCATAGAGGAGAAGTCCCCATCAGCTGGGACTCTCTTCACTTTATTCACTGTCACACGGCCCTGGTTGAACGCACTTTCCAGCTGTGCCATGTCCTTGTAATACTGGCCGTTATAAAATACTTTTTCCACCCTCCACTGGGAGATGTTCAGGCTGCTGTGATTCACCAGCACCTCCAGCCCCACTGGGTGCAAAAAGAAGCCTGTGACATTCTGTAACAGGATGTACCAGGTAGCACGGTCTCCCGATTGCAGGCCCGGTGGAGCTGAAGTGAGAGCTGCAAAGTTGCTCCCGTCGTAGTCAAATACCTGATTCAGGAAGTTTGGGGCTGCAACTAATCCCTCTTTAAGCAGGAAAATCTTAATCTGCTCATACTCGTTGCTCATCACTGGTCTCCTGTGATAAGGCACCTTCCCTCCGTACTTCTGAACTGTCACATCCTGGTGGTATGTCGGTTTCGGGAGTGGACCCACCAGATACTCTGTGACATTTGGATCTGGCTGGTTTCCAAAGTATACCACGGCCAGCGCCTGCCGAACGGGTCTGCTCCCCCCATGATCCAGGAACTTAAGCACCTCATCCTTGGGGGGGAGCTGTAGGTCAATGTAATAAATGCAGTTATCAGAAGGGTTAGTCTGATAGGCATTGACCAGCAGCACCCCCAGGCTGCGCTGCAGGTACCTCACCACCTCGATCATCTCCTCTGTTGTCAGATCAGCAAAGACCAGGCTCTTGTTGCTGTGCTTGCTCTCCAAAGAACCCTGCACCTGGGAGCCACATCTGGTGGGTTTTTCTTCTGTAGTCAGCAAGACACAAACTACATCAAAAATGGTGGCCAGGGCCAGCACTATGAGAATGTTGACCATTTTCAGATTCATGTTTGCTGGAGCTGAAGCTTCCCTAAGTCCTGGCTGAAGCTTTTGGAGTGAAGGTCGCCAGCTGCTGGCAGTGTGTTGGAGCTGTTGGAGGGTGGATTACTCCAGGAAACAGGACACGATGGGGAGGAGGCTGGGGGAGGAGACCTGGAGAGTTTGTGGGAACTGATAAGCGTAGATCTCCATTTCCCAGGCTGTGCCTCACAGAGAAAACACTGTGAGTCGTAGCATCGGAGACCCTTCCGATCAATCATAATTCAGGCTTTGCTGTGTCTTTAATCTAAACTAGTGCCTGAAGCTGCTTGCAAATGTCAGGACTATGGCTTGGCATCAGGCAGAGGAGATGGATAGAACCAGTAAGGCAGGGCATTTAAAAAAAAAAACACAATGCTGCATAATTTGCTCTTTCCCACCTTTCTTATTTCTGAGCTGTGCTGGACTCTCCTCTTACCTCCTGCTCCTGAGCTCTGCACATCATCAATCTCTCCCTCTCTGCTGGATCCTTTCCATCAGTCTTCAAACATGCCACCGTCTCCTCTATCCTTAAGAAGCTCACTCTTTACCCCTCCGACGCCTCCAACTTTGGCTCCATCTCACTCCTTCCCTTTGCTTCCAAACTCCTGGAGCAAGCTGTCCACATGTGCTGTCTTTATTTTCTCTCTTCCAATTCCTCTCTTGACCCCTTTCAATTGGGTTTCTGCCCTCTCCACCCAACTGAGACTGTCCTTGCTAAAATCACCAATGACTTAGCCAAGTCTGAGGGCCTCTATTCCATTCTTGCCCTGCTGAATCTCTCAGCCGCCTTTGACACTGTTGACCATGGCCTCCTCCTGGATTTGCTTTGCTCCCTTGGTTTCCAGGGCTCGGATCTCAACTGGTTCTCTTTGTATCTCTCAAATCACTCCTTCAGGCTCTCTCTCTTGCTGGTACCTCCTCTGCGTTGCTCCTCTTCTCTGTGGGAGTTCCCCAAGTTTCTGTTCTGGGCCCTCTTCTCTCTTTACACTTTTGATCTGGGCAAACTCATTGAATCTCGCAGCTTCCAGTATCACCTGTATGCTGACGACACTCCACTCTTTCTCTCCCCCTCCATCCAATCTCATATCGCAGACTGTTTATCCAACATATCTGCTTGGATGTCTCACCGCCAACTCAAGCTTAATATGGCCGAGACTGAACTCCTCATCTTTTCCCCAAAACGTTCCCCTTCCTCTTCCCTTTCAATGTCCATTGAGGGGGTCATCATCCAACCCGTCCTCTCAGGTGAATAGCCTGAGATTCAGGCTCCTTCCTCTCCTTTACACCTCAGATCCAGGTTGTTGCCAAGCCCTCTTCGCTCTGCATAATTTTGTAAACATCCGGCCTTTCTTTACTTCTTCCATCGGCAAAACGCTAGTCCATGCTCTAGCCGTCTCGCGCCTTGACTACTGCAACTTCCTCCTTACTGGTCTCCCCTACTCTGGCCTCGCCTCTCACTTCAGTTCAATGCTCTGCTGCCAAAGCCATCCATCTTTCCCATCGCTTTGACCATGTTCAGCCTCTCCTCTCTGCCCTAAACTGGCTCCCTCTACCTGAACGCATTCAACACAAGCTCTTGGTCTTTACCTTCAAGACTCTTCATGACATTGCTCTCCCCGCCCCCCGCCCCAAATCTCTCCACACTTGTTTCCTGCCACATTCCTGCAGGGGAGCTTCATTCCTCCTTTGCCCTCACCCCCACCTGCTCACAATTCCCTTGGTGCTCAAAACGTATTCACCCCTTCTCTCTTGCTGCCCCTCCCTGGATACATTTGTTCTGCTTCCTCCATTCTAACCTTCAAATCCCTCCTGAACCTTAATCTTTACCATCAGGCTTTCCCTAGCTCATCGTGAGCAGAATTGCCTCCTCTTCCCTCCCACACTCAAAATCCTTCTCTTCCATATAACTAAGCTAAGCATGTGCACCTGTGACTTCTCAACTTCATGAAAGTATCCTTGTCTCTCCCTATGTTCACCTCTCCCTTGTCTCCCCTCCCTTGTCTTTATTAAATTAATAGGCCCTGCCTATAACTATTGATTGTATAGCATCAGGTACACTGCTTGAGCTATATAAATAATAAAATCATCATAGTTCAAGTGCTTTTTGCTTTTCCCTGTGAAGCACAGCACGGAGGGTGTTCAATTCCTGCCTGTGTCCTAAGCTGGAGTCTTGTTGGCTGTGATGGAGATTAGAGCCAAGGGAGCCAGCTGCAGCAGCAGGAGGTGGGTGTTGAGTAGCATTCTGAATTTAACATACACTTGGGCTTTGGCTGCATGAAGGAAACTGGTAGCAGCGTGGATAGCTCTCTCAGCTAGTTTCATCATGAGTTAACTCTCCATTGGGGTTATTTTTAAAATGTTTTCTAGTCCCCAGGGTTGCAGGGAAAAGCTGGGCAATGCAACCCTCGACATAACATTAAAAGCTCAAAAGCCAGGTGGCAAGTTAAGACAGACCACAAACTGTGGGAGGAAGGGTGACCCAGTGCTTAGGACACTAGCCTGAAACTCAGGAAGCCTGGACTCCAATACGTGCTCTGCTACCAACTCCTCACATGATCAGGGGAAAGAGACTCAAATCTCATTAAGAAAACACTGACCAGAAAAGTAGTTGGGCAGGGGAAACAAGTTCCTAAAGAATGTTGTGGGGTGTCTGTCACTGAAAGAATTTAAGGAGAGGCTAAAGTAACATCTAGCTGAGCAAGATCATTTGGAGGTTTAGGGTGAAGTGCCATCAGTATACTAATGATACCTAGTTCTACTTCTTTTTAATTCTACCCAGGTCTTGCAGTCTCGGTGCTTACCTGTTGCCTGGTTGCTATTGGGGAATGGATGAGGGTGAGCCGATTGAAGCTGAATCCTGACAAGACTGAAGTGATGATGGTATTGTAGAGTTAGTAGGGGTGGGAAACCGGTAGAATCCGGTATCCGATAATGCCGGTATCGGGCGTACCGGCATTATCGGATTCGACCCGGTAATCCGGACCGGGTACCGGATTCCGGGGTACCGGATTTTTTTTGCATTGCAGCCATTTAAAAATGGCTGCAATGTAAAAAAACTGCCCCAGCAAAAATGTTTTTTTCAAAAAAAACCTCCCCGAGTCCAGGCTGCGCGGGTGGAAGGGGGGACACCCCCCACCCACCCTGCCCAGCCTGGCTTTTTGTTTTAAAAAAGAGTAAGAAAGACCCAGAGGCGAGGCGAGGCGAGCCCACCCCCCAGCACCAGCGGCCGCGGCGTCCCCGCAGCCGCCGGTAAGTATGACCCGATCCCTGGGGGGGGTGTTTAACACCCCCCCCCCCCCAGGGATCACCCCTACTAAAGGTCAGTGCGCCGCTTCGCTTACCTTTGGGAGCTCCGGCGGCGGCGGGCGGTCCGGCGGCCTCAGCGCCGGCTGTGGCTGCCGGCGTCAGGACGCTCTAGGCCTTCCGGTGAAACCCGGAAGTTCCCCGGAAGGCCTAGAGCGTCCTGACGCCGGCAGCCACAGCCGGCGCTGAGGCCGCCGGACCGCCCGCCGCCGCCGGAGCTCCCAAAGGTAAGCGAAGCGGCGCACTGACCTTTAGTAGGGGTGATCCCTGGGGGGGTGGGGGTGTTAAACACCCCCCCCAGGGATCGGGTCATACTTACCGGCGGCTGCGGGGACGCCGCGGCCGCTGGTGCTGGGGGGTGGGCTCGCCTCGCCTCGCCTCTGGGTCACTCTTACTCTTTTTTAAAACAAAAAGCCAGGCTGGGCAGGGTGGGTGGGGGGTGTCCCCCCTTCCACCCGCGCAGCCTGGGAGGGGGAGGGAATTAATATTTCATTGGTTTCAATGGGGACACAGCGCCCCATTGAAACCAATGAAATAAAACCGGTACCGGTTACCGGATTTAATCCGGGAATCCGGTTTTTGAACTTTTTGTAGAACCGGTAACCGGTAAATCCGGTAACCGGTAATGGGCCTGGGGTCCCACCACTAAGAGTTAGCTTTCTGTTGAATAACACACAGCAGAAGTTTCTTCAAAACAGAACTTTACTAAGAGCTCAGAAGGCAAGCCTCCATACTGTACAGACTGCATGGGACAAGATGGAGGACAGAGAGAGGCGAAGAGAGGAGACAAGGAAGGGGGGGGGAACTGTTTCATCCCCTGACCCTCCCCCTACTGGACAAACCCCATGGTTAGCTTGCAGGGCTTGCAATGGGCTTTTACTTATGACTGTTACACACTCCAACAGATGGTTGGTTGGCTGATGATCACGTTCCTTGGAGGAGATTGGGACCCCTGTCATTGACAGGGTCCAGCCCTCTCTGGTTACTCATGTTTGTAGTCCTGGAGTGCTTTGAACCCCTTGCTGTGCCTGGAACATCAGGTTGCAACAGTGGTCAGGAGCACTTTTCACCAACTCTGTCTGGGGAGGAGGCTACGTCCCTTTCTTTCTAATCCAGATCTGGCCACCATCATCTATGCCTTCACTACCTCAAGGCTAGATTACAGCAATGTGCTCTATGTGCAGCTGCCCCTGATAACTTTGGAAGCTGAAGCTGCTGCAGAATGTGGTGGCTTGGCTCCTTTTGGGGGTGGGTTGGCATGAGCACATTATACCTGCCCTTTACAGTCTGCACTGGCTTCCTATAGCTTTCCAGGCACAATTCAAGGTGATGGTTTTGACCTTTAAAGCCCTAAACGGCCTGAGTCCCACATATCTGAAAGACCGCCTCTCCTACCATGCTCCATTGATACACCTGAGGTCGGCCAGGAGCGCTTTCTTGCTGGTACCAACTGCTAACCTTGTCCATGACAAAGGCCTTTGGAGAGGTGTTCTCAGTTGCACCCCCAGTATTGTGGAACTCCCTCCCCTTGGAGGTCCATCAGAGCCCAAGCCGGAACATATTCCAGAGGCAGTATAAAACGTTTTCTTTTTGGCAAAGCATTTGGCAGGCAGAGATAGGGGTTGGGTGGGTTTAGGGGCAAGGGTGGGTTGTTTTTTTTTAAAAAGGGATTTAAATGTATTCTGTGTTTTTAATATTGTAAGCCACCCCCGAGCCTTCGGGGAAGGGTGGAGTAGAAATTTAAATAAATAACAAACAAACAAATATCAGGGATAAACTGTCCTGCCCTAATAGCAGGTGCACTAAAGACTGTGAAGCACTCCGGTGAACCAATTTCATATGTGGTGAGGTTTTAAACTCATGAGTTTTGACCACTGTGGATTGCTGATCCTGATTTATGCTGACACAACCTTTGTGGATGCCAAGTTGTGGTATGCCAGGGGGGCCAGTTACTCTGACCCCAGACCCTTTACAGAGGGGAGGGTGCCATCCAGCATTAAGTGTGCAGAAGTTCACCCCCTTAAGAAATAATTTCTTGACCCACCCTGGAGTGCTAGCCAATTATCACCTGGTCTCCAACCTCCCATTTTTCGGGAAAGTGATTGAAGGCCATGTCAGTACAGCTGCAGCAGCATCTGGCCTCCAGTAATATTTTGGGGAAATTCCAATCTGAGTCCAGCCTTTCTGCAGGGTGGAGACAGCACTTGTCAGGGTGAGGAATGATCTGATGATGATTTTAGATCAAGGACAGATAGCCATTTTGATCATGCTGAACCTTACAGCAACATTTGATATAACTGATCATGGGCTGCTGCTTCGGAGGCCAAGGACTGTTACTGGTGCGATGGGAGCTGCTGGTTGGTGGTTAGAGTCATACCTACAAGGCCAAAGCTATTTTTTGATGGTGATGGATGGGTACGCATCATCCTCAAGAAGCTTGAAGTGTAGCATTCTCCAAGGTACTATGTTATCACCCTGAATGTTCATTGTATACATGCAACCCCTCAGGAATGTTGTGACCAGGCAAGCACAGGGTTGAGTATCATCAGTACAAAGTGATTATACACAACAATTTATCTTTTGCCCTGTGAGCTCTGCCTCTGGTTCGGAGAAATGCCTGAATGACATAGTCAGTACTGGATGTATATTTGAGCTATATCATGCTCAATATGGGGAAGACCGAGCTGATGGTGGTGGGGAGGGGCAGCCAATATGAGGATGTCTTCTCCTCCCTTGGGCTCCTGTACATTGAGGGCCAGTGGTGCCTGATGGACTTTCAGGCAGGGGGGATGGAGGGTGTGGGAGGGAGAGAGGCAGAAATGGGGGTAGCAGGGAGGAGGGAAGGGAAGAAGGATGGGTAGAAACAAGGGGATGAATGGGGAGAAGGTAGGCAGGGAGGGAGAGAGGCTGAAATGAGGGTAGCAGGAAGGCAGAGAGAAGGAAGGGTAGATGAGAAGTCAGGGACAGAGGGGAGGAGTAAGAATGGGAGGCGGAGAGGCAGAAACAGAGGGTGAGTGGAAGGCAGGATGGATGTGGGGGGAGAAAGGAGGGAGTGGAAACAGAGTGGGTGAAGGCAGGGAGGAGGAGGGTAGAAACAGGGTGAGAGAGACAGGGATGAGGGGGTAGAAACTTGGGGGGGGGAAGGGAGGGGGAATAGAAATGGAAGGTGTGGGGGAAGGCAGGAAATGGTTGAGGCAGGGAGGAAGAGGAGAGTAGTACTCACCAGCTGCAGAGTCCATGTTGTATCTCTGAGTCAGTGGGGAGGGAGGCATGGCTCCCAGCAAGTCACAAAGACACCATGCCCTCCTCCTCACTCTTCTGTGGATGCTGTTGGTCTAGAGTGGGGTTCATTGCCTGGAGGCTGTTTTGATTGGGGGGCTTCCTACCCTCCTCCAACCCCCAACCCCTTCCCTTGCTTTTACTGCGCAATTACCCATAGCAGCTGAGGGAGCCACCCCAGGCACTGGTGCAGTAAAAGCAGTAACTGGCCAAACCCCTGCCTCTGCTTCCATCTTCCCTCACTGACTCACAGTTGTGATGGTTGCGTGCATGCACTGCCAGCTCTCAGTTCTGAGTTGGGCGGAGGGAAATGAGGGAGAGGTGGGGGTGGGTCTGTGGGAGGCAGGGGCAGGGCAGAGCTCTACCACCCACCTTTGTTGAGGGGGTACAGGTAGTGAGCAGGTAAAGAACTTGAGTATCGCTTTTGACCATGTCCTTTCCATGTAAACTGAGGTATTGGATTTGGTCCAAAGATGCTTTTTTCAGCAGCACAATTTTCATAAGTAATGCCCTTATTCATCTTAGGCTGACCCTGCCACAGCAACCCATGCCCTAGTGACTATGAGGCTTGATTTTTGTTATTCCCTCTTCTGCAGACTTCCAGCGGTGCTTCTCCATGGCTTGTAGGTTGTTCAGAATGCAGCAGCCGTGATCATAGTACATCTACCCTGCATTCAGGCTTCCTGTAGAGCAGTAGATTTAAGATTGTGGTGCTGGTTTTCAGGGCCCTGGAACAGTATAGGTACTTTATTGGAGACCCGCTCCTGGAACTTCGCCCTAATGGCTGTCAGTACTCAGAAATCACCTGCTACTTGGGACCCTGACATCACACTTTAAGTTGGCAGATGATTGGGATTTTGCTATGGTGTGTCCTTCAGTGTAGAACAGGCTCCCTCTACGTGTTCATCTCTCTTCCTCTGCCTCACCTTCAAAAAGCACCTGGAGACTTTTTTATTCTTATTATTATTTTCCAGGCACTTTTATAGGATCCACTGCTGGTTCCCCTTAATGTATTTTGTCTCCTACTTCCCTTTTAAAATGGTTTTAAAATGGATTTTAGGTTACTTTATTGTATCAATTTTGTGAAACACTCCGAGCGCCATTCCAACACAGCAAGCACTATATAAATAAAATTATTATTTCTCCCTTGTCCCAGGTGGCATAAACCTTAGGGGTAAGCTTAGGGTGGCCAGATATGCAAATTTTAGATGACACTTATGAGAAATACAGGTTGCAGGGCTACGTTGGAGTCAATTCAGTCCTACAACCTGTATTTCTCATAAGTGTCCTCTAAAATGTGCATATCTGGCCACCCTAGGCAAGCTACATCCAAATCCGGCCAGTTTTCCTAGTGGAGACAAGACCCTATCCCCTCTGTGCAGATGCAGAAGCTGGCATTTCTGTACTGCTAGTTGCAGAGGGGAAGATGAATGCCCTGCTGCAGCTCTGCAGAGTACCCCTGTGTTTCCCCTTTAGCAATTGTTCAGTGTGGCTGTCTTATTGGTCCCTAGTTCAAGACAGATACAGGAAGAGATCACTTCTTTTATTGGAGCAACTTCTGTCTGGGAGTGTGAAAGTTTGGGAGCTTCCAACATTTGGCCAAAAGAGGGACATGAGCCCCGTTCCTCATGCACACGTGTCCACTGAGCATTCCCACAGCCATTTACCTGACAGGGAGTAGAAGTATGGGTTTGTGATGGCCGTGCCAGCAACAGCCTGGCCGTGCATGGGAGGAGGATGTGGTCTGCTCCAGCAATAACAGTGGTCCGGCTGCACAGTGGGAGGCAGCAATGGTGCAGCTCAGCCATGCATGGGAACCCAAGCAGCTCCCATGTGCTCTGGTGATGCATGCACATGGGGGCTCTGGCAGCAGCCCCCAGCGTGCCAGGGCGCTCCAGCACTGCCTCCAAAAGCATGCCATCACCCACCTCAGGTGGGACGGCTGTATTTGCCTGCAAAAGTGGGACGATCCGGCCTCACAGGGGACTGTTGGGAGACGTGGCTTCACTAAACTCTTCTTCAGGCAGGCTAGAACTGAGCTTGAGCTAAGGTTAGATAAGCAGCTGGGAGTTGTAGCCATTTCGAGAGAATAGTCTTGTTAGCGATAAGCCTGGAGGTGGCCCAACATAGATGTTAGGCAGCAAGTTAAAGAGTTGTAAAACAATAAATAGTAAACTTTGCTGACCCATTTCGAAGCATCTGATGAAACAGGTTCACCTATTAAAACCCCCACCTAGGCATCCAGGCAGAGCTGGGATTCAAGAAGCACTCCCAGACTACGAACCTGGGGAACTAGTGGAGGGCAAACTCCATTAATGGCGGGGGACACCAACCCCACCGCCCTCCCCACTATCATCATCACCTCCTTGTCGGGATTCAGCTTCAGGCGGCTCACCTGCATCCAGTCCTCCGCAGCTGCCAGACATTGAGTAAGCACTGAGACTGCCAGGTCTGGGTCAGATGAAAAAGAGAGGTAGAGTTGGGTGGCATCGGCATATTGATGATACTGCACCCCAAACCCTCTCACAACCTCGCCCAGCAGCTACATATACACATTAAACAGAAGAGGGGACAGAATAAAACCATGCGGGACTTCACATGAGAGGTCCCGGGGGGACGAAGAACAGTCCCCCAACACCACCCGCTGAGTTCTCCCGGCCAAGAATGAACTGAACCATTCAAGTACAATTCCACCCACCCTGGCTCGGTCCCACAAGCGAGTCACCAACATCTCGTGATCAACGGTATCAAAAGGCAGCCGACAGATCTAATAAAATCAGCAGGGTCAACCGACCCTGGTCCAATTCACAGCAGAGGTCATCGACCAAGGACACGAGTGCAGTCTCAGTGCCATAACCCGGATGAAGCCGGACTGCAGAGGATCCACAAAACTGATGCGGTCCAGATACTCCTGCAGCTACCAAGCCACAACCCATTTAATAACCTTCCCTTAAAAGGGAAGGTTAGAGACTGGCTGACAGCTGGTGAGAGAGTCAATGTCAAGTGATGGTTTCTTGAGCAGAGGTCACACCACCGCCTCTTTGAGGCAGCCCGGCACTCTGCCCTCCCCAAGGGAGGCATTGACCACTCCTGCCAGTAACAGCCCTACCGTCTCCCGGCTGGCCTTAATCAGCCAGGATGGGCACAGTTCACAAGAGGTGGCTCTGACCGCCCCAATAACATACTCAGCATCAGTGGGCGACACTCACTGAAACTGATCCCATAAAACTGGACCAGATGGGGCTTCAATAACTTCTGGTTCTACTACTGTAGCAAGCACGGTGTCAAAGGGTGATTTCAGACGTTACGGGGCCCATTGGCCCCGTACCAAAATCACCCAATTCATTCCCCGCCGGGGTCACCCCGTCACGCCATATCAGACGTGCCGGGGGATCCCGGCGGGGAATCTGGGAGGGGGTGGGGCCGCACGGCGCAATGTGCGGTCGCACGGCCCCGCCCCCTCCACGCTCCCCGCCGCCCGTCCTCTGGGGAGACGGGCGGGCGGCGGGGCCAATGCGGCCGCAGCGTCTGGCCAAATTCGCCACGGCCCGGGATCCCGCCGGTGATCCCGGACCGTGGCGCCCAGCCAGACGTTACTTTTTGTTGGTCCCCGCTGGGGATCTCTTTGACCACGCTTCCCGGGACATTCCCCCGGGTAGCCCGGGAAGCGTGGTTCAAATTGACCCCATGCGGGTATTGACCGTGGCGAACATCTGGCGGCCGC
>QEPC01007237.1:5497448-5520972 GCA_003113815.1 Sphenodon punctatus
CTCCATTAATGGCGGGGGACACCAACCCCACCGCCCTCCCCACTATCATCATCACCTCCTTGTCGGGATTCAGCTTCAGGCGGCTCACCTGCATCCAGTCCTCCGCAGCTGCCAGACATTGAGTAAGCACTGAGACTGCCAGGTCTGGGTCAGATGAAAAAGAGAGGTAGAGTTGGGTGGCATCGGCATATTGATGATACTGCACCCCAAACCCTCTCACAACCTCGCCCAGCAGCTACATATACACATTAAACAGAAGAGGGGACAGAATAAAACCATGCGGGACTTCACATGAGAGGTCCCGGGGGGACGAAGAACAGTCCCCCAACACCACCCGCTGAGTTCTCCCGGCCAAGAATGAACTGAACCATTCAAGTACAATTCCACCCACCCTGGCTCGGTCCCACAAGCGAGTCACCAACATCTCGTGATCAACGGTATCAAAAGGCAGCCGACAGATCTAATAAAATCAGCAGGGTCAACCGACCCTGGTCCAATTCACAGCAGAGGTCATCGACCAAGGACACGAGTGCAGTCTCAGTGCCATAACCCGGATGAAGCCGGACTGCAGAGGATCCACAAAACTGATGCGGTCCAGATACTCCTGCAGCTACCAAGCCACAACCCATTTAATAACCTTCCCTTAAAAGGGAAGGTTAGAGACTGGCTGACAGCTGGTGAGAGAGTCAATGTCAAGTGATGGTTTCTTGAGCAGAGGTCACACCACCGCCTCTTTGAGGCAGCCCGGCACTCTGCCCTCCCCAAGGGAGGCATTGACCACTCCTGCCAGTAACAGCCCTACCGTCTCCCGGCTGGCCTTAATCAGCCAGGATGGGCACAGTTCACAAGAGGTGGCTCTGACCGCCCCAATAACATACTCAGCATCAGTGGGCGACACTCACTGAAACTGATCCCATAAAACTGGACCAGATGGGGCTTCAATAACTTCTGGTTCTACTACTGTAGCAAGCACGGTGTCAAAGGGTGATTTCAGACGTTACGGGGCCCATTGGCCCCGTACCAAAATCACCCAATTCATTCCCCGCCGGGGTCACCCCGTCACGCCATATCAGACGTGCCGGGGGATCCCGGCGGGGAATCTGGGAGGGGGTGGGGCCGCACGGCGCAATGTGCGGTCGCACGGCCCCGCCCCCTCCACGCTCCCCGCCGCCCGTCCTCTGGGGAGACGGGCGGGCGGCGGGGCCAATGCGGCCGCAGCGTCTGGCCAAATTCGCCACGGCCCGGGATCCCGCCGGTGATCCCGGACCGTGGCGCCCAGCCAGACGTTACTTTTTGTTGGTCCCCGCTGGGGATCTCTTTGACCACGCTTCCCGGGACATTCCCCCGGGTAGCCCGGGAAGCGTGGTTCAAATTGACCCCATGCGGGTATTGACCGTGGCGAACATCTGGCGGCCGCTAAACAGACGTTCGAGACACATTGACCACAGGTGGGTATTCACCGTGGCTCACTGTGATCTCGTAACGTCTGAAAATACCCAAAGTCACGGTGAATACAAGCAATTTTACAAATTTAATGTGTAATTCATGAATAAAACATGCAGTGCTAAATTATACTCGGAGTGCAGTAAATCAAATAAACGTAACCAATAACGCAGATCTACCTGAATTATGATTTCCTAACTATTCTCTTACCCTAACCAGAGTCCAAAGAATATCTCAGTCCATTCTCAGCTGTGATGGTAAATCTGGGTACAAATCTTGGAAGTTTCAAAGAATCAAGTTCCTTACTCCATGCTGTCTGATCCCAGACCTTTCTGGCTGTTGGTTCCTCTTCACCACTGAAGATGGCAGAATGCTCCCATCCCCTTTCTTTTCTTTTTCCTTCCTTAAATACCTTGCGATGGCTCTTTGTCTGTTTTCCCACATGGTCTTTTCAGGTGGAGGGAGTGGGGGTGTTTTTGCATGTAAGCCATGTTATGTGAATTTGCAAATTAATGGCTGTTTAGTGTTTACCATTGTCTCAGGAAGGTGAGAGACAGGGTTTCCTACTTTCACAATGTAATTCATGCAATGACTCTTCAATTCTCAGTTTACACTGCATACAGGTTTAATTAACAATCTTCATTACCAGATTGAATGGGCATGCGCAAGAGCTAGGATGTGCTTGGCTCTAGCGAGCCTGCTGTAAAATTCAGAAAACTTGAGCCCATCAATGCTGCAAATCCACCCAACAGTGCTCCAGGTTCTCGAGGAATGACATGGGGGCAGGGGGGATGGTTAAAACAACGATTGACACATTTTATCCACCCTGATGCAGTGAAAGAAACTTGGAGGTCAGGCACGCAAGAAGAAGAGTCCCGAGATTCAGAGTCAACGCAGCAGGTCATGACTATGTTTAAATTAATTAAAGAGGAAATTTCCTCCACTAAAAAAGACATTAATAAAATGAATGCTAACTTAACGGACCTAAAAGAGAAATTCGATGGCATTACAAAGTGTGCAGACTCACTGGAGCAACGAGTCAGCGATCAGGAAGACGGGAGAACACACAGGACAACTGGATCTCCCAGTTAGAAGACTTGGTAAACTCCCTGAAAAATAAATTGGAAGACCTTGAAAATAGGTCGCACCGCAACAATTTCAGATTCCTAGGGGTGGCTAAGGGATCGGAGACCGGTGAGGCCAGAAAACTGGTTCTCAAAATTTTGCGAGGGGCCTTTCCTGAAAACCAGGCCCTTCATAACATTGAAATAGAAAGGGCACATCAGTCCCTGCGCCCACAGCCCAAAGACCCCCACCCCCCAGGGCTATAATAGTGCGCTGTTTGTGCTTTCAAGACAAAGAAGTAGTCGTCCTCTGTGCTGCTAGAGCCTCACCAGATCTCCAATATGAAGGGGAAAAGCTTTCAATATTTCCTGACCTGGCATTTGAGATGGTACAAATAAAGGAAAGCATAGAGGGTGACAAATGGAGAACTTCAACAAAATGGGGGTGAAGGCCCAGATCCTTTACCCAGTGAGATTTTCTTTCTTTGATCATGGTAAACGGCATTTTTTCAGTGATGAAGCTGAACTACAATACTATATTGAGAAGAACTTCAGGGATGCTTCAAGAAATAGAGACAAAGAATGAACATTCAAAGCCTCAACACACCAGTCCCAAGCTTCCAAGTCACCAATAAGGCTCAAACTAGGATGAGTAGAACTTTTTTTTCCCCTCAGCTCTTAAAATGGGTGTAATACTTAAATTGTTCTTGAGATTATTATAATCAGTTTATATGTTGTACGTAAACAATATTTAACCCAGAAGGGCATTGCTTTTGTGCTAAAGGAAGAGGAAATTCCATTCCCTCCGATATCTTAGTTTCTATTTCCTTTGGTATTATTACTATGATTAACTACATATTACTGTTTGAGAATTGTATAAATAAATATGTCAACACACATTGACTAAAACAGTAAGGGGGGATTCAGACGTTCTGATTTGTGCGATTTAAAAAAAACACACGAATGTTTCATGCCTGTCTGAACACTTAAATTCGATTAAATGGAGTCAATATCGCACTAAAGCAATGCGTGTTGAAAAGCTACTCAAACCTACCTTTTTGCTGTCCGTTTTCAATAAATCCGCACTTAACAGCAGTGTGAAAGCAACATCGTACTGGTTTTAACTAGTGTGTAATCTTTTCTGATGTGAATGCAACCGTGCTTCCAAGTGCGCTGTTTTACTCCTGCCCCTACCGGAAGCAGTGAGACCAGCTGGAGCCCTGTAGTTGCCTCGCTGGGTGCAGGCTGCAGCCAGCTTCTCCCCAAAAAAGTTCTTCCCCTCCATGTTTCCCCTCCATGCTTCTCCCCAAAAAAGTTCTTCCCTCCAAGGGACTTTCAATCATCTGCCTCTGCCTCTACCGTAGTGCTGCAGCAGTAGCAGCAGCGGGATACCGGAAAGAAACCAGGGAGAGAAGCAGCGCGCCTCACTATGCGAGGGGCTTCTTTCCAGCAGCCTCAGGCTCTCCGTTTTTATTCCCTGATTCTACAAAGTAGCAACCTTTGCTACAAAGGTTGTAGCAAAGGTTGTTGCAAAGTTTGCAAAGTTGCAGCAAAGGTTGTTGCAAAGTTGTAGCAAAGGTTGTAGCAAAGTTGTACTTTGCTACAAAGTAGCAACCTTCTGGCTCCCCACAGGCCACTTCCTGTAACTGAACCGTACTGAGCAGCCGGGTAAGCACGCACTACAAGAAGGTCTGAATGCATTATTTCGCTGTACTTAAAATCGGTATGGCATGCATGTGAATGCAACAGGACTTGTTAACAGCGAACTATTGAGAACCAGTTTTAAAAAATCCAGATAATTGCTGCATGTGTGAATTCGCCCTAAGATGTTGCTTTCAAGCCCTATTTGGAAATGTAAAAAAGTTTCCTCAGGTAGTATTATTTAAGTTGGTTGTTAGCCTAAAAGGGATCTGTCCCTAAGTTATACTGACTGTTTCTAGCCATAACAGAAAGTACTCTAGCGTATGCCAGGCGAAAGAATAAGAGAGATGAAGTTGCCCCAAGGATGGTATGGGGTTAATTTTAAACTGTATTTGAAAAATGTATGTGGTGCATTCAGACTAGAAAAACAAAATTCTTTATGGTAAAATCTCAGCACTAATTGTCATGATATATTGCCAATTCATATCACCTAAACTAGACAATTTGAGAAGCTGTATTTAAGTTGCTTTTGATTTATTTATAATCTATGGATGTATTCTGTATAGGCTATACCTAGATAAAGTGGGCACTCTCTCTATGGATAGAGGCTAACGCGTGTTTTGCGTTATGCAGGAAGGGCTTGAGGCTGTGTTAATATAAAAGGTGTACTCTGTTTGAAAGAGGCTAGAAGACTAACTACACCATAAAGAGGACTCCCTAGCATTACAACACTATTGTAATATAAAAATCTATGTCAGCTCATACCTGAGCAAAGGGAAGAGACATCACCTAATTTTATACATACAATACACAAAAATATTTATCCAAATACTAAAGCAAACATAAAAAGTATATCCCTGCCCCCTAGGAATAATGGGATAACTAGGAAAGCAGGTCTCATACAGTCAAAAAGTTTTTTTTAAATGCACAAACCATAAGTTTGACATCTTTAAAGAAACTATATAAGTTTGGATGGACCCTCCTAAAAAGGGCTCAAGTGCTTTCTTATAGACAATATACTTTCTCAAGTCAGATATACGAGCTTCTCCGGTAGCAATAGCCTTTAGACACGTCTCTCCATTACCAAAGGTTCCCTTGGTTCCGGTAGCCACCGAAACCAAACCAATAATTATGTTGGAAATGTTGAGTTTATGTTTTATTTGTGTCATAGGATCTTACCATTTTGTGAAATCATACAAGTATAAATTTCTTAGTAAACTTTGGACTATGAATGTTATGGAGTCTGCAAACATAGGCAAATTAAAATGGAATGCAATTTTAAACAAACACCTGGAGAACATCTGCAAAAGAGTTGGCTAATCTAAACATTATTTTGTTTAATGCCTGTGGGATCAATAACCAAATCAAAAGAAAACGGGTATGCCAGCACATCAAGCAAACAAATCCACATGTTTTCGCCATATCCTTCCAGACTTACCTATTATAAAAGAGAAATCTGGAAATCTGAGAAAGATCCTTCAGTAGCCTCATGGATCCAAAGACTCTGGTTTACATAACCATGGAGAGAATACAAGCAGAAATCCCAGCGACCTAGAAGGATTCTACGCAATTTGGAACAAAATCTGGGGTTGAATACAAAAGTCCACAGACACCCAAGACTCGAAACTAAATATTTGCCTATCACAAATATGACCACAAAGTCCTTGTAAACTCATTAATATACTCCAAACCACTGGCGAATAGTTCCTATGGTAACAGACTTCAGGTATCGTAAGTAGCAAACAATATGGAATTCTTATAAGCCACAATGTTTGTCTCTCATTTTTGTTCTCTTTTTTGTTGTATACTTTATATACTGTTGTTAGCTATGTGATATCCTTCTAAAGTACAGAGTTACTCAAAAACAAGCTAGTACGATTCTCTGTAATATGGATTGTACATAGTCCACGGCTGTAATGGGCAAGTCTCAAAATGGTCTACTATTTATTCATCCAACCAGAATTGTACTTGAACCAAAGATCAAATAAAGGATATATTTAAAACAAAAAAACAACAATCTTCATTACCTACATTACATGTGTTTTACCCATATCCCATGACCCATCCCCCCATCGTAGATACCCCAACCTTTCTTCTAGACAACTAACACAACTCCTATCTCTATGAATAGGCCCCGAGTGCAGTAGACACCAGTCCCACTATTTAATCAGTTGTTTGGGAATTAGTAGAGTTAAGAATTTTACTCTCCAAGTCTGCCATATAGGTAGGCTTAAGTTAAATACTAGGAAAAACTTCCTAGCTGTTTGGACACTAAACAAGGGGGGGGAAGGTAATCACAGCAGCAGCAGAGGCGAGCCAGCAGGAAGCAGCAAGAAGCAGCAGAAGATGGGAGCAAGGGAGGGAATCTGCAGGAAACCACAGTTCTCCTCTCCCTATACTGCCGCTGGTTTTCAGCAGCACAGATGGCCAACTCAAGAGGCAGAAGGGGATTTACACATCAGCAGGTGACGTAATGCAGCCACACCAAGGCTCATGGACCTCTCAGGTCCTGTCCCGGGCTACTCCAGGTCACTCCCGAGAGACTGTCCTGGGACCCACTGGCCGGGGTCTCAACCTGCTGGTTGAAAAATACTGCAGTAGAGCAGCCTCCAAGCCACTCTCCTGTTTATTTCTACCTAACCAGCCACTTCATTGAAGTCCCTAGACCTGTGAGGAATAAAGTGGCTACAAACTCCCATCTACTGATAAAACCACACCCTTTCGGCAGTGGCAGTTTTCATTGATAGAGCACAAACACCCAACTCTTCTGGAGCCTTCACAACCTACCTCCCCCGCATCCCAGCATCCTCCTAAGTCACAGGTGGCCCAACTAAAACTAAGAATTTATGACCTTCCCCTCACATCAACAACCGCTCTCTGCAATATCCGCCACTAGATGGCGATGTGCCACACAGCAGTAGCAACCAGCAGTGTTACAAGGAGACATTCTGGGGAGGGACGGGACCTTCCATGGGAGGGGTAAAATGCTGCCAGGAGCAAAATCCACCCCACTGTGCAGCAACCAAGGTTGGGTCTGCTTTAGGGCCTGAGTCTCAGGGTTCCAACTACAAACAGATTAACAATTGTTAGCACCCAGCTGGCAAGCAAGGTTTCACCTTTTCCCAACATGGGCAACTCTGGGTGGTGAACCTGGACTTACAGAGGGGGGACCCATCCCGCGAGTGACACAGGGAAGAGACACTGTCCAGAGTTCCACAGGCCAAAGGCAGGATTAGAACTCAGTACTCCTACCACCTCCTGACCTGGCATGGGTGAGAACACGCCTCATCTGCTCAGCTACCAACCTGGCATTATGTGGGAGGAAGGGGTGCTCAAGGACAGTGCAAACGTGCATTCCCCAGCTCCAGGATCCATTATTTACCCCAGGGCAGAGAATGGATGAGGCCAGTGATCAGCAAAGATTCCAAATGGCCGCAGGCTACAATGATTTTTCATGTTAACAAACGGAATAATCTCATTTTATTGGCCTCCTTGTGTGTCCCAAAAGATCCCAGCAACGGGACATAGAAGGAAAGTGGGGAGAATGTGCCAGCAAGTCATCTCCCACTTGTGGGGTGGGGCAGCCTTGCTAAAGTTGTGATGATTTATTTGTATGCCAGCAACACATGGAAGCTTCAGTCATGGGCCAAAGCCCCACTGAGAGGTCCCGACAGACAGCCATTGTCCCATGGAACTTGAGACCAAATTAACTCAGAAGCAGAAACAACGGAAACTAAGAGAGACAGAAATGCAACCTCTGATGCAACGTACCTGCCACATCCAGGTCCACTTTGTAATTGATGAAGTGAGTGTGGATCGTCCCCAGTGTGTGGTCACTGACCCTGTTCCCATAGTCAAGCCCATCGTCATAGAGGAAGGATGAGCTCATGTATCCCGAAGCTCGGACTTTGCTTTCGATGGCTCCATTCTGGTGGAACACAAAGTCCCAGACATAATCATAGTTGCCCATTGTAGTCACCGACCGCAGGACCAGTGCAGAGCCGGGCAGCCCCCCGTAATAGAGGGACTGCAGGTTGGAGTAATGGCGCCGTAGCGGGGTTCCGATGTCCTGCTCAAAGACACAGATGGAGTTTCTGTTAATTCTGGGAGTCTCCGATTGAGCTAAATAATAAGCATCAAGGTAGGTGGCTGAATAGGGGCAGTCGATCCCCCGAACCAGCGGGTATGTGAACCGCCCGATGCCAAAGCCCCCATCCATGTACCGAGTAGACATCCCTCCAGGACAGTTGGAGCCGTACACAGACATGGCATCCTGCACACTGAGCTCGTATATGATCCTCTGGTCCCTGAACCTGATATCAAAGAGCTGCAGCCCCTTGTTCACATCCATCCCAAAGGCAAAGCTCCAGGTTGCAGAGACAACCTGGTTGTTTCGGACTCTGTAGCGCAGCCCAAGAGGCTCGTACTGCTGGGGGCCTGAGTCTGCATGGGGTGCCCTGGGCTTCATGGAGGAAAAATCCCCATCAGCTGAGACTCCCTTCACTTTATTCACTGTCACACGGCCCTGGTTGAACGCACTCTCCAATTGTACCATGCCCTTGTAATACTGGCCGTTATAAAACACTTTCTCCAGCCTCCACTGGGAGACATCCTGACTGCTGTGATCCACCAGCACCTCTAGTCCTACCGGGTGCACAAAGAAGCCTGTTACATTCTGGAACAGGACAAACCAAGTGGCACGGTCTCCCGACTGCAAGCCCCGAGGAGCTGTGGTCATTGCCACTAGATTGGTCCCGTCGTAGGCCAACACCTGCTTCATGAAACCTGGGGCTACGGGGAACACCGTGGCACGCAAAAAGTGTGCAACTTGTTTGTATTCCATGTCCAGCACTGGCCTGCGGTGATAGGGCACCTTCTCTCCATACTTCTGCACTGTCACGTCCCAGTGGTACGCTGGGTGTGGAAGTAAACCCACCACATACTCTGTGACATTCGGATACGGCTGGTTGCCAAAGTACACCACAGCTAGTGCCTGCCGAGCAGGTTGGCTCCCTCCACGATCCAGGAACTTCAGCACTTCAGCCTTGGGAGGGAGCTGCAGCTTGATGGAGTAAATGCAGTTTTCAGAAGGGTTTGCCCGAGAAGCATCTTCCAGTGCCACTCCCAGGCTGCGGCGCAGGTATCTCACCACTTGGATCATCTCCTCTGCCGTCAGATCAGCAAAGACCAGGCTCTGGTCACTGTGCCTGCCCTCTAGGAAACCTTGGGCCTGAGAGCCACAGCTGGTAGTTTTCACCTCTTTCATCGCCAGGACACAAACTAAGGCAAAAATTGTGGCTAAGGCCAGAGCTAAAAGGATGAGGATGATTTTCAGATTCATGTTTGCTACAGCTCTAGAATTGCTGGGATGGGTTCCTAGCAGCAAACGGTTTCCCTGCACTGTGGCTGGAGAGATCAGCACAAGCAGCAGGAGAGGCTGGGAGAAGCTAAGGGAGGAGTTCTGTACTTTGTGTGGGACAGAAAGTGCAGACCTCTCTTCCCAGGAGGTGCAGCCTGTTCCTTGCAGAATGATGCTCATGCATAGACATCGGGCTGCAGCGCTAGTGACTCACTAGACAAACTTCATATCACTCCCTGTCCCGTTGCTGGGTCTGTCTGACCAACTTCCAGAAGCCGTCAGTAAAACTAGAAGTGAATACCCAGCATCAGGTGGCGGCAAGGATGTGTGTGGAATCTCACTGTGTCCTGCCTCACTAGGCTTGGCATGTTCCAGGGCTCTTTGCTTACAAACCCTCTTCTCCAATGTTTACTTTTCATTCACAGTTTGAGACGCTCTTGGACTTGGGGGAACTGGGAAAACAGACCCGTCTGTGTAAACAGGAGCTAGTAGCCACAGCCATGTCTGGTTTGGAGTTGGACTCCTGGGTGCCTGAGCAGCAAAGATATTAGAAAATAACTAGCACTGGCATCCTTCCACAGCACAAGTGTTCACAATCCTCTGTGGATGTGGCCATTCTCCCTGTTTTACACAGGGAGAAACTGAGGCACAGGACCGTGAGCAGGGAGTCCCTGTCTAATGAGCCTATGCACACATCTCCTTGATTGCCTAGCTACGCGCCTGTTGACCCAGCCTCAGTGCCGGATGGGAGGGCTCAAGGCAAACACAAACCTGCATTCCCCAGTGCTCACTTTGTGCCTTTTTTCCCTGGGCCGGCTCAAGCATGGAGTCAGCCAAACCCTGAGATTGTCTGCTGGCAATTACTTCGCTTCATTTGAATAAATCAGTATATTTTAGAGGCCTCTTTGTGCCACCAGGCCCCAGATGCACGAGAGCAAATGTAGCACCCCAAGCCTGCAATAGGAGGGTGCCCAGGCTGAAAGACACAAACAGGCACGGAGGTGGAGAGTCCAAGCAGGGCTTTCCATGCCTGCTGCCAGCCTGGCCTCACTCTACTGCTCCACCTCGGTTTCCTGAGGAAGCCTCTCCTGCCATGAGCCATCACTCTTTCCTTGGGGGGGAGGAGGAGGCAGCCTTCCCTCCTCATTCTGCCTCTGCAGCTGCCTTCTTCAACCCAGATGGCCTTTCATGGACCAGCACTACCCAGGAGTTCAGCTGCCATGCAGCTCATGTAAAACGCCTTCAGTTTTGTGGGGGAGAAGGCAGCTCTGTAGGGCCTCCTCCGGCCTGTTCCAGGGCTCTGAGGCCAAGAGGTGACTGAGTTTGCAACATGCCCTCCAGCAGGGGGGTCCCCAGTCTCACAATCCCTTTCCCTCTCTCTCCATTTCTTCCCTTGGTGTTTACGAGTTTGGCTGCCATGTTAGAGTTGGCAAAAGTAGTTACGATTAATCCCTTTTATTGGCCCAACTTCTATATGCCAGTGCATGCAAGTTAGTGAACCTAATAGAGCTGATTCAGGCAGGGGTGAGATAGTCAGTGCACAGTCTGATCAAAATAGAGAGACAGGGTCAATTATATTAAACAGTGGTAAAACAGAGGGTAGGGGCAGGGGATTCCCCCCTCCCCCCAGCCATTTTGAAAATTAGCACAAGCTCCACAGGCTGGGTGAGATTTGTGGACCGGTGGCACAGAGGCCTTAGGGGTGCGCTCAGGATAGTGGAAGGAAGGGTAGGGTTGGGTCTAGATCATGGTTCCATTCCCTAGTCTTGAGTGCACGCCCCCATCTCCGCTCCCTTCCCCCAAGCTCGCTCTTTCAGGTCTACAGGGTAAGGACTGGCTCCATGGGCTAGATCAAGGAACTGGAAACGGGGCAAATAAAAACCAGCCATGAGGCGAATTTGGTTCTCCACTCCAGGATGATGCAACGAACCATGAAGCCAATGTCCATTGGTCCCAAGACCAGAGTTACCAGCCATTAAGATGATTTTGGACAAGAGCACCCAATCAGCTCTGGGTGGTGTTGCCACTTCTCAGTTTGTCGTCAAGACTCCCATTTTGGCCTATGGGGCGGAGGGGTCTCAGAGTCAAACCACAAGAGGTAGGGTTGCCAGAAATGCAAATTTTTACCAACCACTTATGAAAAATACATGTTGCAGGGCTGCATTCGTGCCAGTACAGCCCTGCAATATGTATTTTTCATAAGTGGCCAATAAAAATGTGCATATCTGGAAACCCTAACAATTTAATTATTTATTTATTGTATTTCATTTGTATGCCGCCCCCTTATGCCAATAGCATCTCGGGGCAGCTTCCAACAAAAATAAAAACAATCTTAAACAATATAAAACTACAGTTAAATCTAAAATTCCAACGTTAAACAAATTTTAAAACTCCCCCATAAAGATTTAACCCACCGTCCCCTCCCCGCCTCCGAAGGCCTGGGAGAACAGCCATGTCTTGCAGGCCCGATGGAAGGCCAACACTCGGGACCAGCTGAGCTGGTAACCCTGCCTGTGGGTCAGTTCAGCCGCTCAATTTCTGCTCTCCCAAGCCTTTCTCCTGAGGCAACCGGTACAACCCCCTTTAAAGGCAGGCCCGGGAAACAAAACGCATCATTCTATTTGAATTAGAAGTAGATTGGCTTTAAGACTCATTACACCCATCTCTAACCCACTGCCTACCTCCCACCTCTTCTTTTAAAGCTGTTGAGTGTGGCTAATGTGGTTATTAGTTGTATAGTGCCAGCAAAGTGCCTTTTGCCAAACATTTATAAATGGAGACTGGTCCCTGCCCCAAGCAGCTTACAATTTGGGAGGGAGAAGGGAGAGACAGCGCCATTTATGAAGTTGGGAAGTTGCAGGTGCATGTGCTTAGCTTAGTTCATATACATCAAAAGTATCATTTTAACCAGTTGAGCCATGATCCACAAATCACTAACTGCAAAGTAGCCTCATTGGGAGTCCCATGGGCTTTCAGTGGGACTCCCTCCAGGCTAAGTGGGTCATTCATCATGACATTCAACATCTCTCATTTCTCACCCTTTCACTTAAAGAAAAAGAGCAGGTGTTTGCCTCTCATGACTGCAGGGATACCGAGAAATGTATCCCGTGCCGCAACGCCTGTCTGAGTCTGCAAGAGAGCCTGAAGCAATAGCTCAGAGAAGTGCAAACTACTCCCCTTCATCTCAGGGTCTAAACCAATCACCATAATTAGGTGGGATGGTCGTTTGGTGAGTCATTTATCTTCCTAAATCCACTCATTGTTTTTTCAGGGGTTGTTGCACTCTGTTCTCTCCTACTCTGGACTTGTGCCATGTTATAATTTGAGTTTTATCATAGGCTGTATTTTTATATTTTGTTGATTCATCCATCGGGGAAGCATAGGTACCAGCGGATCCTGCCTCAGGGCAAGGGGTTGGACTAGATGAAACTTGCTGCCCTTCCTACCTACACAGTGAGGTTGCAGGAGTATTGGACACAAAGCTATCATACTTTGGAGAAGGTTCAGAACAACCCCCCCCCCCCCCCCCAAAAAAAAAAAAAGTTACATGATTCCTGTCATTCAGAGAATGAGTGTTACATTTTTATTCCCCAAGAATATATTTTGTGGGGGAAGCAGTCAAAGTTAGAGGGGAAATGAAGCCAGCCAGCCAGCTTTGCAGGAGGAAAGTTAATAGGATTCCAATACAGCAGAGTTGATGTTCTCAAACTCATCAGGGGGTGGGCACGAAAAGGCTCACTGCTGGCAAACCTCTGCCTCCACCCTGACTGAGCTAGGGAGAATTTTCAGAATGATGGGGAAGCAAATGGGAGTCAGAACAATGGTGAGAAAGAGGACAATCAAGAGGATGGAAAGGAATGGGGAGAGGGGCCTTAATTATCCCAGATAAGAGGAAGGGGAGCATGTGCAGTGAAAGTCCCTAGATCTCACATGGCAAGTGGGAATGAGGCACCTATTGCCAGCAACTCCCAAGGGTTTATATTTATTGCATAAATGTGTTTATATTTATTGCATTTTAAAAACACCATCGTCTCTTCTGCCATATCGGATAACCCGTGTCTCTTGGAAGAAATGCAAAACTTGTCTGTATGGGTTTCATATATATTTTTCAATTTTTATTGAATTCATTTTATGTTGTCACCTGCCCAGAGCTCTGAGGATAGGGCAAGTTGTAAATTTAAATAAACAAATCTAAAGAGAATACCACAGATGTTAAGGGCTTTAGAGCTGGGAAAGTGTGTGTCCAAGGCAGCAATACCTCTTGTACGAAGCAGACATCCCCGCACAGATCCTCGCGTGCCTCTGCCCCTAGCACAGGCGATCCACACCCCGCAGAGGCAGCTTGGGAGTAGCAGGCTATTTTTTTCAGAACCACCCAAAGCCACATCTTGTATCTGGCACATTCACCACATCTCCCCACACCTCCAGAGATGGAAAGGGAGGTTTGGTGAGAGGCTGAACTCACATGGAAGGTATGATTGCAGAAACCACCAGTGCGCCTTAAAGGAAAACCACAGAGCCAGCAGTGGAGGAAGAGGCAGCAGCAGAGCACCAGCCAGGCAGGGACTGGGTTAGCCATCTGCAGGGAAACTGGTAAAAGAATTGGGCCTGAACAGGAGAGGTTCTTTGCTGCTGCTATGCATACCACTCCCATGCAGCCAGTTACATTATCACGTCATTTTTGTCATGATGAGTGTGGTGGTGGTGGCTGGGTCTTGGCAGCTTGAATAATGGAGCTTCTACACCTCCTGTGGCAATCAGCCCATGGCAAAATGCCATCTCTCTTAGCAAGCAAGGCAGCACACGTCGCAAGGGCCCCCTTTCTCTGGACTCTGCAGCTGAACAAACTATACCAAAGACAGCAGAGTGAGGGGAAGATGTTTTGCTTTCCTGTGCTGTTGCTAAACCTGAGGCAGATGGGCTGGGTGCTTTTACTGGTTTATGCAGCTTCTAAGAACTACTAATTCTCTGTGAGCCATAGCTCCTGCGGCCACCAACCAAACTTCTCAAAGGAAGCAATCTTTCACCCCCAGTCCATCTCCCACTGCATCGCCGAGTCTGGCACCAGCAGCCCTTGCACTTTCCCACACGACAGGGAACTGTGTGGGAAGCACAGGAGTCTCTCTGGCCAGAATAGTTCAGAAGATATGACCAACTCTGGCATGCTCAACTGCAGGCGAGCATATCTTAGGTGGGGGCTATTAGTGCTGACATCAGACTAGTCTGTGCAGATGAAGAGAAGCCTCTAGTTGCTGTTGATTCCATCTTCCACATGCCCTTGCTGAGAGGCATTATGAACATCAGTGCCACAGTGCGTTGGAGCAGTGGTCCATGGGGCCGAGCAACCTGTCTCTGACAGTGGTCAACTTCAGAGACGGACGTAACATGCCAAAATGAAGTGATCCATTTCCTGCTATTTCCTTCCAGCTCCCCAACAGTTACATCCCCCAATGACTTAACTTACAGACCTACCCCAAACCCAGTCACACTACTGGTCTTCACAATATCATGTTGCAATAGGTTTCACAGGCTAACCGTATGCTGAGTGAACTGCTTCCTTTTATCTGCTGCCAGTTAATTTCAGAGAGTGCCCCCTAGTTCTAGTATTCCTTTTAGCATTCCTTGTGGGATGTAGGTACTTGGTTAAGCTCAGATGACCAGATGCTTCAGCAATTCCTAAAAATCCCATTATAAGTTCTGTCAGTCAAGAGGTTTATTTAAACTGTGTGGGGCAAGCCCCTTCAGCCAAGCTACTTCTCAAGTATGAAATTGCAGACTTACAGTTTGTAATTTGTAGCCTATCACTAGAATCTGCCACTGTACCTGAGGACTGGAGGGTGGCAAATGAAACCCCGATATTTAAAAAGGGATGCAGAGGTGATCCTGGAAACTACAGACCAGTAAGCTTGACGTCTGTGCCGGGCAAAACGGTGGAAACTATCATTAAGAACAAAATCGCTGGGCATGTCGATAAACATGGCTTAATGGGGAAGAGTCAACATGGATTTAGAAAAGGTAAGTCATGCCTCACTAATCTGTTGGAATTCTTTGAGGGTGTAAATAAGCATGTGACAAGGGAAACCCCGTAGATATAGTGTACCACGATTTCCAGAAAGCATTTGATAAGGTCCCACATAAAAACTAAATTAAAAAGTCATGGGATAGAAGGTAGTGTCTTACTATGGATCGATAACTGGTTAAAGGAAAAGAAGCAAAGAGTAGGACTAAATGGTCAGTTTTCACAACGGACAGATGTAAAAAGTGGTGTGGCCCAGGGATCTGTATTGGGACCGGTACTGTTTAATGTATTCATTAATGATTTGGAAAAGGGCAGTTAAGAGTGAGGTCATCATATCTGCAGATGACACTAAGTTATTCAAGGTAGTTAAAACACGTGCAAACTGTGAAGAAATGCAACAGGATCTTATGAGACTGGGTGCCTGGGCATCTAAATGGCAGATGAGATTTAATGTGGACAAGTGCAAAGTGATGCACACAGGGAAAAATAATCCAAACTATGAGTACACGGTGTTGGGTACTAAGCTAGGAGTTACCACCAAGGAAAAGGATCTGGGAGTGATTGTGGACAATACACTGAAATCCTCAGCCCAGTGCGCAGCAGCAGTCAAAAAAGCAAAGAGAATGTTAGGAGTTATTCGCAAAGGGATAGAGAATTATTATTTGCAAGCATTTATATAGCGCCAGCAATGTACCTGGCACTTTACAAAGTAATGGAATAGACATGGTGAATAAAACTGAGGTGGTCATGCCTCTATACAAATCAATGGTGCGATTGCACACCTGGAATGTTGTATGCAGTTCTGGTCACCCTACCTTAAAAAAGGCATAGCTGAACTAGAAAAGGTACAGAGAAGGGCAACGAGAATGATAAAGGGTATGGAACAGCTTCCGTACAAAGAGAGGCTTAACAAGCTGGGTCTCTTCAGCTTAGAGAAGACAGAGGGGCCATGATAGAGGTTTATAAAATCTTGGGTGGTGTGCAACTAGTACTAGATCTAGGGGGCATTTCATGAAACTCGCTGCCGGCAGATTAAAACAAATAAAAGGAAATACTTTTTCACTCAGCGCATAACTAACGTATAGAATTTGTTGCCAGAGGACGTTGTCAAGGCCAGTAGTATAGCTGGGTTTAAAAAAGGACTGGATAAATTCTTAGAGAGTAGGTCCATTAATGGCTATTAACCAAGTAGCTTACGGGATGAACTTCTTACTGTCGGGAGCTGGGAGCGAGCAATGAGGAATAGATTGCCAATTGTGACTGTTGGTTCTTCTGCCATGCGATCGAGATTGGCCACTGGAGGAGGACAGGATGCTGGGCTTGATGGACCATTGGTCTGACTCAGCATGGCACTATTTATGTTCTCAATTTCACTGGTGAGATTTCAAGCCGCTTCTGAAAGTGGAGCAGGTGTTTGTCCAGGAGCTAACAGCAGCGGCACATACACTCCGCTGGCAGGTAGGTGTGAATTGTACTGAGACATACCATTTGGTGAATAAATGAAGCAGAGACAGCATATACTATGCTGCCCAGCTCCCAGGCTATTAACACCAGCATCATGGGAGCAGCACAGGTCTCAGGCAGGGGATAAATTAGATAAACAGAGTAGGAAGCACTGTGAGCAGCTGGAAACAGAATGCAAGGTCGTCTCCACTCAGGCAAGACAAAACAGCCTGAACCTTTCCTCGTGCAGGGTTTCACTAGTATGGAAACATGCCAGCACTGGAGTGGGCACTGTCTGTTCCCAATGCATCACATGGCCTATTCTTGGTCTGTCAGGACTACCAGTCGTGATACACCTGCCTAGCAGGAGCCATGCTGACACCCACTGCACATGGAGCTGCAATGATGCCACAGACAAGTTCCAGACCAAAACCCACCAGATGCCAAGCCTGACAGCTCTTCGTCCCAGTCCTTCGTGTCTCAGGGCCAAGAACAGTGATTAAGGACTGCCTGCAGCCCAGAAGACAATGCAAGCGTTAGCTTCTGCTTGTTGTGGTTGATGAAGATGCATCTGTCACACAGGGAAACTGTTTATGGTTAGGACACCAAATCATACAGCTGGGAGAGACCCAGACAGGTCTAGTCCACACCCCCTCAGCCCATAATTGAGACAGATCTACACTATGCCATGCACAGCATGCTAGTGCTTGGCCACCAAACACCAGACTCCCTATCTCCCATAAGTTTCTAGACACTTCCTGTTTAGCTCACTAATCAGCGTGTGGCTTGGATCATGGACACTCCGTTAAAAGGTGCGATAAGAAGCCTGGGAGATAAACAGACTAGGGTTCAGAAAAACAGCAAAGAAGGAGGTACTGGAAACACCCAAGCTGCAGGGGGATAGGCAGATAGGGCCAGGCCCAAGGGCAAACCAAATCCGACCAACAACCCACTGTCACACACATAGCTAGCTTAAAAGAATTCAAAGTACCTGTACCTTTAATTTCTTGACATGGTAAAAGTTTCACATACGTTGAATCTGGCAAGGAAAGTGGAACAATCCAAAGGAACCATACAAAGAAACACACGGGCGGGGGTGGGTGGGGGGAAGCTGCACCCAGGCAGCAGCTAAAACGCAGTTGGTTTGTTACTGAGTATTTATTCGAGGGAAGACTAAGGTTTGACTCACTACAGTGGACGAGAGCAGTAAGAGTCCAGAGTGGGGCCAGGTGTGGGGAGGAGCAGCCTTTGTCCCCTCAGAACCCAGCAAGGGACAATGTGGCTCTTATGTAAAGAATAGGAACAAGAGCAACAGAAGGGGGGGGGGGGGGCAGCTTGTTCTGGCTGTCACTACTGTCACCATGAAGCTACCACCACTATTAAGGCTACTGCACAATATGAATATACAGATGTAACTGCAAGTGCCAGAAATGGCTGACTCAATGCCTCCCAAGAGGCAGCAGCAGAGGGGAAAACACTATAAATAAGGGAGCTCAGCAGGAGCCTGCAGTGCTTGGGCCTGTTTCCCCCATGCACTAGGAGCTGATGCTACTTGACTGATCTTAGGGAGCATCCCAGTGGCCTAAGAGGGGAGCTTTTGAGCTGGGGAAAGACTACAAGGGTCTAAAGCTGATCGGTCGTGTTGCTCTTGGTCGCCACTCTGACTCCATGGGCCACCTCAACTAGACATCCCAAGAACACTCAGCAGGCCAGCTTGATTGTTTCTATTCAGGGGCCCTCCCTAGCTCTCCCAGGATACAAGCGCTTCCTGTAAGAGGAGACGTATGAATGTGCTAAGTTACAGGCAAAAATGACATTGACTTGAAACAAGAAAGCCATCCGAGTCAAAAGGGAAAGTCAAACACACACAGGCTAAGATCAGCCAGGCCTGATTTACCAGCCCAGTGGCTCTGGCTGCCAATAACCCATTCTCTGTGAAAATAGGACAATGGGAAAGAAAGGACCATGGGTGGGGGGAAAGCAAACTTCTAAAAACAGGACAAAACTAGATGAGGAGTGAGAACTCTCTCAATGGCACTTTGCAAAGCTTGGTTTTGGACTGGGCCCAGGGGCAGTTTCTCCTTGTTTTAAAACAAGGGACAAAGGCTGCTGTTTCAGCCAGGGCCACAAAAGGTATGGAGACTTCAGACTACCAATGAAGAAGGGGAGTCCTCAGGCTGATGGAGAGGGGGAATCCAAGCAGACCAGGATGTTGCCTCCTACATAGGAAGAAAGGCATTGAGCATGTCTTACTCCATGGCGAACTGCGTGACTTCCAAATGCCAGTACTCTGGGAAAGAGCGATTCCTGAGACCTGAATAAAAACCAATCACAGAACTAGGTGAGAGCTTCTTTAGACTTTAACTAGATGTGCAAGCACTAAATCCAGCCGGCTTCCCCTTCTCGATAGTCATGTAACAAACCAAGGCAATGACGGTCTCAAGTCGAACGAACAGTTCGTAAGTTCAAAACGTTGACACACTTAGTAGAGGGTTTCCGCGTTGCTGCTCCTAGGCCTCTTGATCTTCTCAATATTTTTAAGGATCATGTCATGTAGAGTGACCTGGGAGGAGAGGAGACACCACAGGTGTGTGAGAAGGAACTTCACTTGCTAGCTGCTAACCCATGCTATGCTGCATGCCTTCCCTGTCTCTGCCCTCATCACCAAGACATGCAGCCGGGCACTTAAGAATACACATCCACACTTACTGCACAGAGGCTGGGGAATTATGCTTCATCCTTCAGGATTTCCTTCTGCCCTTGTAACTAAGCTAAGCACAAACACGCATCCTCTCACCTTTATGAATGGGAACCTGTCTTTCGCTATGATCCATTCTCCCTTGTCCATCCTAGAGGTATAAGCCCCTCGACAGTTCAGTGCCAAGCATATTGTTGGCACTATGCAACAACAGTAAGTTTGCCCACACCCCAAGCTGTACATCTGTCTGAACCAAACCACCACCTCATCTTCCTGCTCCACCCAGCCCCTCCCCTGTTGTCAAGGCATGAGTTCCTCATGGCCCTTGGCCATCTGCTACACATGTTTTTGCACACTCTGGCCACTGCAAATACTACCAGCAAGCAGTCTGAGCTATCAGAAGCATTAACCCAAAAGGACATAGCCATGTCCCAACAGATTTGTGCTTCCACTGGAAGTGAGACAGCTGCATGCTCAGGAGTGCCAGGCTCCAGTTGGGTGCCCAGTCAGCACCATGAGAGCAAGGGCAACTACCGGCAACAGTTTTTCTCAGCCCTTGGGGGCATGAAACACCTAAACCAGAGTCTCACTCACATATTGGTTCCGCAGCTCAGAGATGATGAGGCGCAAGCTTATGTATTCCTTCTCGTCAATTTCAGTCACTGTGCGGCGATAATCCTCCTATGGGGGAGGCAGGACAGAGAGTTAGGCTGAGATGTGGCAGGAGATACAAGAGCCTCCCTGTCCATACCCCATCACCTTCATTCTCAGGGAGCAGTCACTGCTGGGGAAAGGAGGACACTTTCAAGTGACACCCACAGAAACAGAATGCTTCCGGTCTCTTCCCCTCTCTAAACACTTACCACATGGGGATATTTAGCTATTTTGGAAACCAGCTTTGCTCGTGTGATATAGTATCTGGAAGGAAAGCAGAGAGATAGGTCAATAGCTAGACCAACTGGCCTCAAATAGCCTACAGCTCAGAAGGCTCATCTTCCCTGGGAGCCTGCAACAAACACCCACCTAGAAATCTGGTCCAGGTATGAAGCTGCCTCGCTCTCCACAGTCCGGAGCTCGGCCACTGTCTCTTCCTGCAAGGAGAGGAGCATTAGGCAAGAGCCTCCAGCTGTCCAGGAAACAGCCACCAGGAGAAAGGAAAATTGGGTCCTTACCTGGTGAATTTTCCTTCTATGGGAGATCCTCCTGGACGGCCAGTAAAAACTGTAGGGTTAGATCCCCACCACGGACAGTAGGAGGCAGGCTTCCTGAGTTTTCCCTGGAGCATGCTCAGTGGGGATTTAGCCCCTCAGCTCCAGTGTTTTCAAGCTTTATATCACACTGTTGAACCTATGCTGAACTGGGAAATTTTGTGGGACAAGAAAACAAATTTTAATAAATGTCAATTTTACTTGTAACTTCCCTGTAGTCACTGCCAACAGGGGGTGGATCTGGCTTCTAGGTGGGCGCTAGGCTCAGCGTCCAAGTTCCAGGCACCTCAGAGTCATCTCTCACTCCAGGTGGGACTGGCCGTCCAGGAGGATCTCCCATAGAAGGAAAATTCACCAGGTAAGGACCCAATTTTCCTTTCTCCTGGGAGATCCTCCTGGATGACCAGTAAAAACTGTAGAGACGTTCCCAAGTAGTGTCCCAATCCTGAAATAGAGGGGAGAGAAACGGAAAGAGGTGTCAAGTGGGAGGAGGCCAAGGGGACCCCTTATAGCACCGCCTGTAGAACCCTTCTTCCAAACGCCGCATCAGCTGAGCCAAGCAGCGGGATCCTATAGTGCCTAGTACAAGTGTGCACTGAAGACCAGGTCGCTGCCCGACAGATTTCCCCATAGGAGGCCGAATTTCTAAAGGCCTGGGAAGTGGCCGTTCCCCTGAGGGAATGGGTGAAGACCCCCATCCGGGGGGCTGGGGTATTTTCAGCCTTGTAAGCCTCTGTGATGCAGAGGGTCATCCAGCATGCAATAACTGCTTTAGATGCCCTCATGCCTCTTCGCTGAGGGTGGTAAGCTACGAACAGGACTGATGTCTTTCTGAAGGGGGCTGTCCTGTCTAAGTAGACCTTGAATGCTCGCCTCGCCTCGAGCTTGTGCCAGACTCGTTCCTGAGGGTGAGTCGGTTTGGGGCAAAAGGAGGGGAGGATCAGGAACTGGACAATATGGGGGTGTTTAGCTACCTTGCAGCCCTTGACAGCGCAGAGCACGCTGTTCAGGGCAGCTACCTGCCTTTGAAGGGTATTGGGCTTTAACCCCTTGTCTAGCCCCTCCTGGAGGAAGGGCCTTAGCTGATTTAATGTTCCTGTCCTTGCACCACCTGGCAAAAGTAGCCCAGGTGGACTGGTATATGCGTTTTGTGGCTAGCCGCCTGGATTGTAACATAGTGGCCATGACTTGCTGGGAATAGTCCAGATTCCTCAGAGCCCTCCGTTCAACCTCCACGCTGTTAGTTTCAGGGCTTCTGGGTTGTTGTAACGGATGGGGCCCTGAGTCAGGAGATCGGGGGTGACTGGAAGCCTCAGCGGGGGTTCCGAGCTCAGGTCCTGAATGCTTGTGAACCACGGTCGTCGCGGCCAGTAGGGGGTGACTAGAATGGTGGTCGATCATTCTTTCTTGATCTTTGCCACGGTCTTGCCTATTAGCGGAAAAGGAGGGAAAGCGTACGAGAGTCCGGGTGGCCAGGTCAGGTTCAGTGCATCGAACGCCGCTGCTTGGCGACTCAGGAATTGGGAAACGAAGAGACTGGTCTTTGTGTTGGCTGGTGTCGTGAACAGGTTGATCTCTGGCTGTCCGAATGTCTTGACTATGGTGTTGAATGCTGCCGGGTGGAGTGCCCACTCTCCCGGGTCGATCTTTTCCCTGCTTAGCCAATCCGCTTGGGTGTTTGTTTTTCCCGTGATGTGAACCGCCCAGATGGATGCCAGATTGTTTTCCGCCCACTTGAGGACGACAGTTGCTTGTGGGTGAAGGGATTCGGAGCGAGATCCTCCTTGGTGATTCATGTAAGCCTTCGCCACTGTGCTGTCGGTGTATACGAGGACATGCTTCCCTTGAAGGGCCGGGGCTAGGGCTCGGTAGATCACACGTAGTTCCAGCCAGTTGATGTGGTGGCGTTGCTCCCAGGAGAGCCATTTGCTTTGTGCAGTCATGCTCTGAGAGTGAGCTCTCCAGCCCCTGGGGCTCACGTCCGCTGTCACTGTTGTCCTGTCGGGGTCTGAGAGTGGGACGCGTGGTTGGAATCGGTCTCCCTTTGTCCACCAGAGGAGCGAGTTCTTCAGTGGCACCGGGACTATGATCCACGGGTTTTCTCCCTGCACCAGGGAATCCTGCCATGGATTCAGAAACCGCTGTAATGGTCTGGAGTGGAATCTGGCCCAATGAAGGATTCCCAGGCAGGAGATCATGGCGCCAAGTAGGCTGGCATGTGTCTTGAGTCTGGCCTTGCGTGTCCTCAAGATTTGATCGATGAGTCCTCATAGTTCCTCTTGTCACTGTGGGGTAAGGAAGACTTTGTACCTGTTGGTGTCGAGGGTCACCCCCAGGTGTTCTAGAGTTTGGGAGGGGATCAGGTGGCTCTTCTTCAGGTTGATAATGAAGCCGTGGTTTTGGAGGTACTCAATGGTTGTGTGGACATCCTTCAATGCTTGATTTGTAGGATGGCGATCGTATGAGGATGTCGTCGAGGTATGGATGGATCCTGATGCCTTCCTTCTGTAGATTCGTGATGAGAGGGATCAGGACCTTTGTGAATGTCCTGGGTGAGGTGGCGAGGCCGAAGGGTAGTGCTGTGTATTGCCAGTGTTGTTGGGCATATGTGAATCTGAGCCATTTCCTGTACAATGGGAGGATGGGAAT
>QEPC01007237.1:5521072-5534368 GCA_003113815.1 Sphenodon punctatus
GAAAAATACATGTTGCAGGGCTGCATTCGTGCCAGTACAGCCCTGCAATATGTATTTTTCATAAGTGGCCAATAAAAATGTGCATATCTGGAAACCCTAACAATTTAATTATTTATTTATTGTATTTCATTTGTATGCCGCCCCCTTATGCCAATAGCATCTCGGGGCAGCTTCCAACAAAAATAAAAACAATCTTAAACAATATAAAACTACAGTTAAATCTAAAATTCCAACGTTAAACAAATTTTAAAACTCCCCCATAAAGATTTAACCCACCGTCCCCTCCCCGCCTCCGAAGGCCTGGGAGAACAGCCATGTCTTGCAGGCCCGATGGAAGGCCAACACTCGGGACCAGCTGAGCTGGTAACCCTGCCTGTGGGTCAGTTCAGCCGCTCAATTTCTGCTCTCCCAAGCCTTTCTCCTGAGGCAACCGGTACAACCCCCTTTAAAGGCAGGCCCGGGAAACAAAACGCATCATTCTATTTGAATTAGAAGTAGATTGGCTTTAAGACTCATTACACCCATCTCTAACCCACTGCCTACCTCCCACCTCTTCTTTTAAAGCTGTTGAGTGTGGCTAATGTGGTTATTAGTTGTATAGTGCCAGCAAAGTGCCTTTTGCCAAACATTTATAAATGGAGACTGGTCCCTGCCCCAAGCAGCTTACAATTTGGGAGGGAGAAGGGAGAGACAGCGCCATTTATGAAGTTGGGAAGTTGCAGGTGCATGTGCTTAGCTTAGTTCATATACATCAAAAGTATCATTTTAACCAGTTGAGCCATGATCCACAAATCACTAACTGCAAAGTAGCCTCATTGGGAGTCCCATGGGCTTTCAGTGGGACTCCCTCCAGGCTAAGTGGGTCATTCATCATGACATTCAACATCTCTCATTTCTCACCCTTTCACTTAAAGAAAAAGAGCAGGTGTTTGCCTCTCATGACTGCAGGGATACCGAGAAATGTATCCCGTGCCGCAACGCCTGTCTGAGTCTGCAAGAGAGCCTGAAGCAATAGCTCAGAGAAGTGCAAACTACTCCCCTTCATCTCAGGGTCTAAACCAATCACCATAATTAGGTGGGATGGTCGTTTGGTGAGTCATTTATCTTCCTAAATCCACTCATTGTTTTTTCAGGGGTTGTTGCACTCTGTTCTCTCCTACTCTGGACTTGTGCCATGTTATAATTTGAGTTTTATCATAGGCTGTATTTTTATATTTTGTTGATTCATCCATCGGGGAAGCATAGGTACCAGCGGATCCTGCCTCAGGGCAAGGGGTTGGACTAGATGAAACTTGCTGCCCTTCCTACCTACACAGTGAGGTTGCAGGAGTATTGGACACAAAGCTATCATACTTTGGAGAAGGTTCAGAACAACCCCCCCCCCCCCCCCCAAAAAAAAAAAAAGTTACATGATTCCTGTCATTCAGAGAATGAGTGTTACATTTTTATTCCCCAAGAATATATTTTGTGGGGGAAGCAGTCAAAGTTAGAGGGGAAATGAAGCCAGCCAGCCAGCTTTGCAGGAGGAAAGTTAATAGGATTCCAATACAGCAGAGTTGATGTTCTCAAACTCATCAGGGGGTGGGCACGAAAAGGCTCACTGCTGGCAAACCTCTGCCTCCACCCTGACTGAGCTAGGGAGAATTTTCAGAATGATGGGGAAGCAAATGGGAGTCAGAACAATGGTGAGAAAGAGGACAATCAAGAGGATGGAAAGGAATGGGGAGAGGGGCCTTAATTATCCCAGATAAGAGGAAGGGGAGCATGTGCAGTGAAAGTCCCTAGATCTCACATGGCAAGTGGGAATGAGGCACCTATTGCCAGCAACTCCCAAGGGTTTATATTTATTGCATAAATGTGTTTATATTTATTGCATTTTAAAAACACCATCGTCTCTTCTGCCATATCGGATAACCCGTGTCTCTTGGAAGAAATGCAAAACTTGTCTGTATGGGTTTCATATATATTTTTCAATTTTTATTGAATTCATTTTATGTTGTCACCTGCCCAGAGCTCTGAGGATAGGGCAAGTTGTAAATTTAAATAAACAAATCTAAAGAGAATACCACAGATGTTAAGGGCTTTAGAGCTGGGAAAGTGTGTGTCCAAGGCAGCAATACCTCTTGTACGAAGCAGACATCCCCGCACAGATCCTCGCGTGCCTCTGCCCCTAGCACAGGCGATCCACACCCCGCAGAGGCAGCTTGGGAGTAGCAGGCTATTTTTTTCAGAACCACCCAAAGCCACATCTTGTATCTGGCACATTCACCACATCTCCCCACACCTCCAGAGATGGAAAGGGAGGTTTGGTGAGAGGCTGAACTCACATGGAAGGTATGATTGCAGAAACCACCAGTGCGCCTTAAAGGAAAACCACAGAGCCAGCAGTGGAGGAAGAGGCAGCAGCAGAGCACCAGCCAGGCAGGGACTGGGTTAGCCATCTGCAGGGAAACTGGTAAAAGAATTGGGCCTGAACAGGAGAGGTTCTTTGCTGCTGCTATGCATACCACTCCCATGCAGCCAGTTACATTATCACGTCATTTTTGTCATGATGAGTGTGGTGGTGGTGGCTGGGTCTTGGCAGCTTGAATAATGGAGCTTCTACACCTCCTGTGGCAATCAGCCCATGGCAAAATGCCATCTCTCTTAGCAAGCAAGGCAGCACACGTCGCAAGGGCCCCCTTTCTCTGGACTCTGCAGCTGAACAAACTATACCAAAGACAGCAGAGTGAGGGGAAGATGTTTTGCTTTCCTGTGCTGTTGCTAAACCTGAGGCAGATGGGCTGGGTGCTTTTACTGGTTTATGCAGCTTCTAAGAACTACTAATTCTCTGTGAGCCATAGCTCCTGCGGCCACCAACCAAACTTCTCAAAGGAAGCAATCTTTCACCCCCAGTCCATCTCCCACTGCATCGCCGAGTCTGGCACCAGCAGCCCTTGCACTTTCCCACACGACAGGGAACTGTGTGGGAAGCACAGGAGTCTCTCTGGCCAGAATAGTTCAGAAGATATGACCAACTCTGGCATGCTCAACTGCAGGCGAGCATATCTTAGGTGGGGGCTATTAGTGCTGACATCAGACTAGTCTGTGCAGATGAAGAGAAGCCTCTAGTTGCTGTTGATTCCATCTTCCACATGCCCTTGCTGAGAGGCATTATGAACATCAGTGCCACAGTGCGTTGGAGCAGTGGTCCATGGGGCCGAGCAACCTGTCTCTGACAGTGGTCAACTTCAGAGACGGACGTAACATGCCAAAATGAAGTGATCCATTTCCTGCTATTTCCTTCCAGCTCCCCAACAGTTACATCCCCCAATGACTTAACTTACAGACCTACCCCAAACCCAGTCACACTACTGGTCTTCACAATATCATGTTGCAATAGGTTTCACAGGCTAACCGTATGCTGAGTGAACTGCTTCCTTTTATCTGCTGCCAGTTAATTTCAGAGAGTGCCCCCTAGTTCTAGTATTCCTTTTAGCATTCCTTGTGGGATGTAGGTACTTGGTTAAGCTCAGATGACCAGATGCTTCAGCAATTCCTAAAAATCCCATTATAAGTTCTGTCAGTCAAGAGGTTTATTTAAACTGTGTGGGGCAAGCCCCTTCAGCCAAGCTACTTCTCAAGTATGAAATTGCAGACTTACAGTTTGTAATTTGTAGCCTATCACTAGAATCTGCCACTGTACCTGAGGACTGGAGGGTGGCAAATGAAACCCCGATATTTAAAAAGGGATGCAGAGGTGATCCTGGAAACTACAGACCAGTAAGCTTGACGTCTGTGCCGGGCAAAACGGTGGAAACTATCATTAAGAACAAAATCGCTGGGCATGTCGATAAACATGGCTTAATGGGGAAGAGTCAACATGGATTTAGAAAAGGTAAGTCATGCCTCACTAATCTGTTGGAATTCTTTGAGGGTGTAAATAAGCATGTGACAAGGGAAACCCCGTAGATATAGTGTACCACGATTTCCAGAAAGCATTTGATAAGGTCCCACATAAAAACTAAATTAAAAAGTCATGGGATAGAAGGTAGTGTCTTACTATGGATCGATAACTGGTTAAAGGAAAAGAAGCAAAGAGTAGGACTAAATGGTCAGTTTTCACAACGGACAGATGTAAAAAGTGGTGTGGCCCAGGGATCTGTATTGGGACCGGTACTGTTTAATGTATTCATTAATGATTTGGAAAAGGGCAGTTAAGAGTGAGGTCATCATATCTGCAGATGACACTAAGTTATTCAAGGTAGTTAAAACACGTGCAAACTGTGAAGAAATGCAACAGGATCTTATGAGACTGGGTGCCTGGGCATCTAAATGGCAGATGAGATTTAATGTGGACAAGTGCAAAGTGATGCACACAGGGAAAAATAATCCAAACTATGAGTACACGGTGTTGGGTACTAAGCTAGGAGTTACCACCAAGGAAAAGGATCTGGGAGTGATTGTGGACAATACACTGAAATCCTCAGCCCAGTGCGCAGCAGCAGTCAAAAAAGCAAAGAGAATGTTAGGAGTTATTCGCAAAGGGATAGAGAATTATTATTTGCAAGCATTTATATAGCGCCAGCAATGTACCTGGCACTTTACAAAGTAATGGAATAGACATGGTGAATAAAACTGAGGTGGTCATGCCTCTATACAAATCAATGGTGCGATTGCACACCTGGAATGTTGTATGCAGTTCTGGTCACCCTACCTTAAAAAAGGCATAGCTGAACTAGAAAAGGTACAGAGAAGGGCAACGAGAATGATAAAGGGTATGGAACAGCTTCCGTACAAAGAGAGGCTTAACAAGCTGGGTCTCTTCAGCTTAGAGAAGACAGAGGGGCCATGATAGAGGTTTATAAAATCTTGGGTGGTGTGCAACTAGTACTAGATCTAGGGGGCATTTCATGAAACTCGCTGCCGGCAGATTAAAACAAATAAAAGGAAATACTTTTTCACTCAGCGCATAACTAACGTATAGAATTTGTTGCCAGAGGACGTTGTCAAGGCCAGTAGTATAGCTGGGTTTAAAAAAGGACTGGATAAATTCTTAGAGAGTAGGTCCATTAATGGCTATTAACCAAGTAGCTTACGGGATGAACTTCTTACTGTCGGGAGCTGGGAGCGAGCAATGAGGAATAGATTGCCAATTGTGACTGTTGGTTCTTCTGCCATGCGATCGAGATTGGCCACTGGAGGAGGACAGGATGCTGGGCTTGATGGACCATTGGTCTGACTCAGCATGGCACTATTTATGTTCTCAATTTCACTGGTGAGATTTCAAGCCGCTTCTGAAAGTGGAGCAGGTGTTTGTCCAGGAGCTAACAGCAGCGGCACATACACTCCGCTGGCAGGTAGGTGTGAATTGTACTGAGACATACCATTTGGTGAATAAATGAAGCAGAGACAGCATATACTATGCTGCCCAGCTCCCAGGCTATTAACACCAGCATCATGGGAGCAGCACAGGTCTCAGGCAGGGGATAAATTAGATAAACAGAGTAGGAAGCACTGTGAGCAGCTGGAAACAGAATGCAAGGTCGTCTCCACTCAGGCAAGACAAAACAGCCTGAACCTTTCCTCGTGCAGGGTTTCACTAGTATGGAAACATGCCAGCACTGGAGTGGGCACTGTCTGTTCCCAATGCATCACATGGCCTATTCTTGGTCTGTCAGGACTACCAGTCGTGATACACCTGCCTAGCAGGAGCCATGCTGACACCCACTGCACATGGAGCTGCAATGATGCCACAGACAAGTTCCAGACCAAAACCCACCAGATGCCAAGCCTGACAGCTCTTCGTCCCAGTCCTTCGTGTCTCAGGGCCAAGAACAGTGATTAAGGACTGCCTGCAGCCCAGAAGACAATGCAAGCGTTAGCTTCTGCTTGTTGTGGTTGATGAAGATGCATCTGTCACACAGGGAAACTGTTTATGGTTAGGACACCAAATCATACAGCTGGGAGAGACCCAGACAGGTCTAGTCCACACCCCCTCAGCCCATAATTGAGACAGATCTACACTATGCCATGCACAGCATGCTAGTGCTTGGCCACCAAACACCAGACTCCCTATCTCCCATAAGTTTCTAGACACTTCCTGTTTAGCTCACTAATCAGCGTGTGGCTTGGATCATGGACACTCCGTTAAAAGGTGCGATAAGAAGCCTGGGAGATAAACAGACTAGGGTTCAGAAAAACAGCAAAGAAGGAGGTACTGGAAACACCCAAGCTGCAGGGGGATAGGCAGATAGGGCCAGGCCCAAGGGCAAACCAAATCCGACCAACAACCCACTGTCACACACATAGCTAGCTTAAAAGAATTCAAAGTACCTGTACCTTTAATTTCTTGACATGGTAAAAGTTTCACATACGTTGAATCTGGCAAGGAAAGTGGAACAATCCAAAGGAACCATACAAAGAAACACACGGGCGGGGGTGGGTGGGGGGAAGCTGCACCCAGGCAGCAGCTAAAACGCAGTTGGTTTGTTACTGAGTATTTATTCGAGGGAAGACTAAGGTTTGACTCACTACAGTGGACGAGAGCAGTAAGAGTCCAGAGTGGGGCCAGGTGTGGGGAGGAGCAGCCTTTGTCCCCTCAGAACCCAGCAAGGGACAATGTGGCTCTTATGTAAAGAATAGGAACAAGAGCAACAGAAGGGGGGGGGGGGGGCAGCTTGTTCTGGCTGTCACTACTGTCACCATGAAGCTACCACCACTATTAAGGCTACTGCACAATATGAATATACAGATGTAACTGCAAGTGCCAGAAATGGCTGACTCAATGCCTCCCAAGAGGCAGCAGCAGAGGGGAAAACACTATAAATAAGGGAGCTCAGCAGGAGCCTGCAGTGCTTGGGCCTGTTTCCCCCATGCACTAGGAGCTGATGCTACTTGACTGATCTTAGGGAGCATCCCAGTGGCCTAAGAGGGGAGCTTTTGAGCTGGGGAAAGACTACAAGGGTCTAAAGCTGATCGGTCGTGTTGCTCTTGGTCGCCACTCTGACTCCATGGGCCACCTCAACTAGACATCCCAAGAACACTCAGCAGGCCAGCTTGATTGTTTCTATTCAGGGGCCCTCCCTAGCTCTCCCAGGATACAAGCGCTTCCTGTAAGAGGAGACGTATGAATGTGCTAAGTTACAGGCAAAAATGACATTGACTTGAAACAAGAAAGCCATCCGAGTCAAAAGGGAAAGTCAAACACACACAGGCTAAGATCAGCCAGGCCTGATTTACCAGCCCAGTGGCTCTGGCTGCCAATAACCCATTCTCTGTGAAAATAGGACAATGGGAAAGAAAGGACCATGGGTGGGGGGAAAGCAAACTTCTAAAAACAGGACAAAACTAGATGAGGAGTGAGAACTCTCTCAATGGCACTTTGCAAAGCTTGGTTTTGGACTGGGCCCAGGGGCAGTTTCTCCTTGTTTTAAAACAAGGGACAAAGGCTGCTGTTTCAGCCAGGGCCACAAAAGGTATGGAGACTTCAGACTACCAATGAAGAAGGGGAGTCCTCAGGCTGATGGAGAGGGGGAATCCAAGCAGACCAGGATGTTGCCTCCTACATAGGAAGAAAGGCATTGAGCATGTCTTACTCCATGGCGAACTGCGTGACTTCCAAATGCCAGTACTCTGGGAAAGAGCGATTCCTGAGACCTGAATAAAAACCAATCACAGAACTAGGTGAGAGCTTCTTTAGACTTTAACTAGATGTGCAAGCACTAAATCCAGCCGGCTTCCCCTTCTAGATAGTCATGTAACAAACCAAGGCAATGACGGTCTCAAGTCGAACGAACAGTTCGTAAGTTCAAAACGTTGACACACTTAGTAGAGGGTTTCCGCGTTGCTGCTCCTAGGCCTCTTGATCTTCTCAATATTTTTAAGGATCATGTCATGTAGAGTGACCTGGGAGGAGAGGAGACACCACAGGTGTGTGAGAAGGAACTTCACTTGCTAGCTGCTAACCCATGCTATGCTGCATGCCTTCCCTGTCTCTGCCCTCATCACCAAGACATGCAGCCGGGCACTTAAGAATACACATCCACACTTACTGCACAGAGGCTGGGGAATTATGCTTCATCCTTCAGGATTTCCTTCTGCCCTTGTAACTAAGCTAAGCACAAACACGCATCCTCTCACCTTTATGAATGGGAACCTGTCTTTCGCTATGATCCATTCTCCCTTGTCCATCCTAGAGGTATAAGCCCCTCGACAGTTCAGTGCCAAGCATATTGTTGGCACTATGCAACAACAGTAAGTTTGCCCACACCCCAAGCTGTACATCTGTCTGAACCAAACCACCACCTCATCTTCCTGCTCCACCCAGCCCCTCCCCTGTTGTCAAGGCATGAGTTCCTCATGGCCCTTGGCCATCTGCTACACATGTTTTTGCACACTCTGGCCACTGCAAATACTACCAGCAAGCAGTCTGAGCTATCAGAAGCATTAACCCAAAAGGACATAGCCATGTCCCAACAGATTTGTGCTTCCACTGGAAGTGAGACAGCTGCATGCTCAGGAGTGCCAGGCTCCAGTTGGGTGCCCAGTCAGCACCATGAGAGCAAGGGCAACTACCGGCAACAGTTTTTCTCAGCCCTTGGGGGCATGAAACACCTAAACCAGAGTCTCACTCACATATTGGTTCCGCAGCTCAGAGATGATGAGGCGCAAGCTTATGTATTCCTTCTCGTCAATTTCAGTCACTGTGCGGCGATAATCCTCCTATGGGGGAGGCAGGACAGAGAGTTAGGCTGAGATGTGGCAGGAGATACAAGAGCCTCCCTGTCCATACCCCATCACCTTCATTCTCAGGGAGCAGTCACTGCTGGGGAAAGGAGGACACTTTCAAGTGACACCCACAGAAACAGAATGCTTCCGGTCTCTTCCCCTCTCTAAACACTTACCACATGGGGATATTTAGCTATTTTGGAAACCAGCTTTGCTCGTGTGATATAGTATCTGGAAGGAAAGCAGAGAGATAGGTCAATAGCTAGACCAACTGGCCTCAAATAGCCTACAGCTCAGAAGGCTCATCTTCCCTGGGAGCCTGCAACAAACACCCACCTAGAAATCTGGTCCAGGTATGAAGCTGCCTCGCTCTCCACAGTCCGGAGCTCGGCCACTGTCTCTTCCTGCAAGGAGAGGAGCATTAGGCAAGAGCCTCCAGCTGTCCAGGAAACAGCCACCAGGAGAAAGGAAAATTGGGTCCTTACCTGGTGAATTTTCCTTCTATGGGAGATCCTCCTGGACGGCCAGTAAAAACTGTAGGGTTAGATCCCCACCACGGACAGTAGGAGGCAGGCTTCCTGAGTTTTCCCTGGAGCATGCTCAGTGGGGATTTAGCCCCTCAGCTCCAGTGTTTTCAAGCTTTATATCACACTGTTGAACCTATGCTGAACTGGGAAATTTTGTGGGACAAGAAAACAAATTTTAATAAATGTCAATTTTACTTGTAACTTCCCTGTAGTCACTGCCAACAGGGGGTGGATCTGGCTTCTAGGTGGGCGCTAGGCTCAGCGTCCAAGTTCCAGGCACCTCAGAGTCATCTCTCACTCCAGGTGGGACTGGCCGTCCAGGAGGATCTCCCATAGAAGGAAAATTCACCAGGTAAGGACCCAATTTTCCTTTCTCCTGGGAGATCCTCCTGGATGACCAGTAAAAACTGTAGAGACGTTCCCAAGTAGTGTCCCAATCCTGAAATAGAGGGGAGAGAAACGGAAAGAGGTGTCAAGTGGGAGGAGGCCAAGGGGACCCCTTATAGCACCGCCTGTAGAACCCTTCTTCCAAACGCCGCATCAGCTGAGCCAAGCAGCGGGATCCTATAGTGCCTAGTACAAGTGTGCACTGAAGACCAGGTCGCTGCCCGACAGATTTCCCCATAGGAGGCCGAATTTCTAAAGGCCTGGGAAGTGGCCGTTCCCCTGAGGGAATGGGTGAAGACCCCCATCCGGGGGGCTGGGGTATTTTCAGCCTTGTAAGCCTCTGTGATGCAGAGGGTCATCCAGCATGCAATAACTGCTTTAGATGCCCTCATGCCTCTTCGCTGAGGGTGGTAAGCTACGAACAGGACTGATGTCTTTCTGAAGGGGGCTGTCCTGTCTAAGTAGACCTTGAATGCTCGCCTCGCCTCGAGCTTGTGCCAGACTCGTTCCTGAGGGTGAGTCGGTTTGGGGCAAAAGGAGGGGAGGATCAGGAACTGGACAATATGGGGGTGTTTAGCTACCTTGCAGCCCTTGACAGCGCAGAGCACGCTGTTCAGGGCAGCTACCTGCCTTTGAAGGGTATTGGGCTTTAACCCCTTGTCTAGCCCCTCCTGGAGGAAGGGCCTTAGCTGATTTAATGTTCCTGTCCTTGCACCACCTGGCAAAAGTAGCCCAGGTGGACTGGTATATGCGTTTTGTGGCTAGCCGCCTGGATTGTAACATAGTGGCCATGACTTGCTGGGAATAGTCCAGATTCCTCAGAGCCCTCCGTTCAACCTCCACGCTGTTAGTTTCAGGGCTTCTGGGTTGTTGTAACGGATGGGGCCCTGAGTCAGGAGATCGGGGGTGACTGGAAGCCTCAGCGGGGGTTCCGAGCTCAGGTCCTGAATGCTTGTGAACCACGGTCGTCGCGGCCAGTAGGGGGTGACTAGAATGGTGGTCGATCATTCTTTCTTGATCTTTGCCACGGTCTTGCCTATTAGCGGAAAAGGAGGGAAAGCGTACGAGAGTCCGGGTGGCCAGGTCAGGTTCAGTGCATCGAACGCCGCTGCTTGGCGACTCAGGAATTGGGAAACGAAGAGACTGGTCTTTGTGTTGGCTGGTGTCGTGAACAGGTTGATCTCTGGCTGTCCGAATGTCTTGACTATGGTGTTGAATGCTGCCGGGTGGAGTGCCCACTCTCCCGGGTCGATCTTTTCCCTGCTTAGCCAATCCGCTTGGGTGTTTGTTTTTCCCGTGATGTGAACCGCCCAGATGGATGCCAGATTGTTTTCCGCCCACTTGAGGACGACAGTTGCTTGTGGGTGAAGGGATTCGGAGCGAGATCCTCCTTGGTGATTCATGTAAGCCTTCGCCACTGTGCTGTCGGTGTATACGAGGACATGCTTCCCTTGAAGGGCCGGGGCTAGGGCTCGGTAGATCACACGTAGTTCCAGCCAGTTGATGTGGTGGCGTTGCTCCCAGGAGAGCCATTTGCTTTGTGCAGTCATGCTCTGAGAGTGAGCTCTCCAGCCCCTGGGGCTCACGTCCGCTGTCACTGTTGTCCTGTCGGGGTCTGAGAGTGGGACGCGTGGTTGGAATCGGTCTCCCTTTGTCCACCAGAGGAGCGAGTTCTTCAGTGGCACCGGGACTATGATCCACGGGTTTTCTCCCTGCACCAGGGAATCCTGCCATGGATTCAGAAACCGCTGTAATGGTCTGGAGTGGAATCTGGCCCAATGAAGGATTCCCAGGCAGGAGATCATGGCGCCAAGTAGGCTGGCATGTGTCTTGAGTCTGGCCTTGCGTGTCCTCAAGATTTGATCGATGAGTCCTCATAGTTCCTCTTGTCACTGTGGGGTAAGGAAGACTTTGTACCTGTTGGTGTCGAGGGTCACCCCCAGGTGTTCTAGAGTTTGGGAGGGGATCAGGTGGCTCTTCTTCAGGTTGATAATGAAGCCGTGGTTTTGGAGGTACTCAATGGTTGTGTGGACATCCTTCAATGCTTGATTTGTAGGATGGCGATCGTATGAGGATGTCGTCGAGGTATGGATGGATCCTGATGCCTTCCTTCTGTAGATTCGTGATGAGAGGGATCAGGACCTTTGTGAATGTCCTGGGTGAGGTGGCGAGGCCGAAGGGTAGTGCTGTGTATTGCCAGTGTTGTTGGGCATATGTGAATCTGAGCCATTTCCTGTACAATGGGAGGATGGGAATTTGAAGGTACGCTTCCTTGAGGTCGAGGGAGGTCAGCCACTTGCCTTGGGTGATCGCTATGCGGATGGATTGAAGGGTTTCCATCTTGAACTTTTGTACCTTGACCGATTGGTTGAGTATTTTGAGGTCGAGGACTGCTCGCCATTCCTCTGACTTTTTTGGGACAAGGAACAAGAGTCCGGATCCGCGGTCGCTGGGTGGCACAGGTTCTATGGCTCCGATGGCTTGGAGTCTGGTTATTTCTGTTTGCATCAGATTGCTTGTCGAGATTGAGACCGGTGAGACACAGTAAGAGTTTCAATGGAAGTGGGAGAACTCGATGGCGTTTGATCCAAGTCATAAGAGCTCTAGAGAAGTATGAGGTGACGGTGGCCATTTTTATGATTGAGGCTACTTCCCCAAAATTCCTCCTTAGGCTACTCTCTATTCCCTTGTCAGGAGGGTCTCTAGGGTAGCACTCACCCTCTGTGGGGAAAACCGAGTTTCTAGCAAGGGATGCTGCTGCGGCATCCACTTTAGGAATGGCGAGGAGGGCCTCCTTGCTCTTGGTGAGCGTGTAGAGGGATTCCTGTGTTTTATTCATCCTGCGAGCCTTGTTGGGGAGCTGCCATTCCTTTTTGATAATTTTTTCGTAAGCCTTATCTAGAATCACCCCCCTGTCTCTGGCTCTAGCTCGTGGGATATATTCTCTCTCCTCTTCGGAGGATTCTGAGGAGTCGGGCTTGTCTTTTTTCTCCCTGAGGTGAAGAGCTTTCACAACCAGCTCGAAGATCTGGTCTCTGTATTTACTGGGGAACTGCCTGTCTGGGACAGAGGAGGTTTCAATCCCCGGCTCCACTATCTCACCCTCCTCGAGGGAGGAGTGACTGATCTCTTCCTCAGAGGGTTCATGATTCCCTGAGGCATGGGACTCAGACGCCTCCTGCTCCCCTTCACTGACTGCTCTGGGGGGAGCCTTTTTCCCTTTTCTCTTTGCCCTGGCTGCAGCCTCTTCCTCTCCAGAGGAATGGATAGATCTCACCTCCTCAGAGGCTGACCCCGAAGAGGGAGAGTCCAGGGGTCTAGAAGCCTTGCATGGCTTTTTGGGCAGGGGGAGCTTCCCTTTGCCAGCACCCTTAGAGCGACCCTTGTAGGGGCAGGCTTTCTTGGGCTTAACAGGAGATATTTTGCGCTTGTCGCGTTTTAATTCCCAAAAAGTCTCCTTACGAACCTCCATGTGAGCATCTGGGGCCAGGAATGGGGCATGCAGGGGGCTTACAGTTGATGCGGGTGCCTGGACCGGTGCTGCACTCGTATGCAGCTCCTGCTGCCACTGCCACCATCCACCTGGTGGTGGCCATCTCCTGCTGGCTTCTGCTACTTTTAGTTTTGGTTTCCCCGTAGCCGCTTTTCTGGGCGGCCTGGGGGGGGGGGGGGG